>JBCEWC010003980.1:0-28546 GCA_038996855.1 Solanum aculeatissimum | reverse complement strand
TTTCAGAGTAACGTATTATAAAACGTTACTGTGAAATACGTATTATGCTTAAAACGTTACTCACAGTAACGTTTCTTAAGTTAACACTGTTAAATAAAATGTAACCTAAAACGTTATTGAGAAATACGTTTATACTAGTTTTGTAAAAGATTTTTAAAACGTATTTTTTTGGTAAATTGATTTTAATAATAGCTTATTTTGATAAAAAGTTCCACAAAGAATATATTTTCTACTAATTTAGACTTTAATAATTCTCATAATTATTTCTTAAATGGAGGTGCTTCAACTATTGCACCATGATTCATATTGGTTTCTGGCTTATTAAGTTAAAATTTTGTCAAAGACTATATATGTTGATATTGAAATTGATTACGACATTTTTGTGAGACGTAAAAAAAGAAGGTATTGATGGATTGATTAACATTGAGTTTTAACGTATGGCTAGCTCATGAATATATATAAACCAGTCTGATAGGCAAGAAATGTACAACTCGAGTGAAGATGGATGGTGGAGGGCGAAAAACAAGAGTAAAATAGTTAATGAATAAGAAAAAAGCAGTACAATATGATAATTAATAAAATGGATATAAAGATGGTCAAGTAGTGCAGATTTGAGGCGGCATGGAGGGCTGTTGGTGATTTTCTGGAGAGCAGCAGGCGAGGTTGTGAATATTGTCAGTTGGGTGGTGAAGATCAGATTGTATGATGTTCAAAATGTTGTGAAAGAGAGAGAGTTGACAAGGAATCTTGAGGATTCCCTGTTGTTGGAAACCAAACTCTTCTTCGGCTTCTCGCAAGAGGAGTTGAAATGATTGGTGGGCCAAGTAGTCCATTGGGATCACGAATCTCTTCTCCTCCTCCTTGCCTACGCATAGTACTGCGAGGCACCCTTTGGGGACATTATCCTCCTTGTCCTTGTCTGAAAATGAAAGCGTCTTCTTCAGCAACTTATTGATGCCGCCATTACTATTATTACTACGTTGAAGGCGGGATGCAGCTGCAATCTTCTTCCATTTCTTGAGCAGCTGCTGGAGCCTAACTATTTGTCTGATCTTATTGCTAGGCCTATCGTCCATATTCGAGTACGTACAACCCCAGCGCATCCTCTATGTATATATAGTCCCATTACTTAAATTAAATAATCAACGTAACTGGTGGTACCGTACCTTTCATTAATTATTACCAATCTCAATAATTAGTAACTAACCACCGTCACTATCAAATAACTATAGGTAACCCTCTTTTCCGTACTAAACTAAATATAGAATTGAAGGGTTAATTAATATATAGCTGTTGCATTTAATTCATTACGCTAGCTGGCTGGCTCTCTTTAGTACGAAATTAGCAATATATACTCAGACAATTTGCCTCTGCATGCGGCATCATAATTTCTTGTGGCATGTGGTTAGTCCCTATTCCCAATCCCGTCTATTTTTCTTTTCTAATAATTCTATATTTGTTTTGTTGGTTGTATTCTATCTAATTAAATAAATACTAATCATGATTGGGGTTGGCTTAGGCACATGAACATAAACATTATAATCCAAAGTCAAAAGGCGATTGCAGCGCAAGACGTGGGAGCCAGAAATAACGTGATTCATTCTTGGGGAACTTTGTACAAGTATTTCCTCTTCTTCTCATGATGAGCAGCTGTCATGTGATAATAAATTATACGTACATTTCAATTGTACGCGCTGCCTTTCTCGCTCAAAAACATACTTGAATATTACATTATAATATTTACGAAAATTTAAAACACCCAATTTATATTATATAAAATACTAATATATAAGACGTGAATTTACTGGGTATGTTGTTATTTGTAAATTATATATTACATAAGTAAACATTTTAGGATTATGACTTTCCTGAATAGTTGTAATTTTCTAAAAAGTTATAATTTTTCCAAAGGCTTGTGACTTTTTAAATGATTATGATTTTCTAATGAGTTGTGATTTTCTTAAAGAATTGTGACTTTTCGATAAGGTACCCTAAGCACTTATTCATACTACTTTTTGTTGGTCATATGTAGGAAGGTTTCCTCATATTTTTTAAATATGAAAATTTTATAAGTTTTCTATTTCTATTTTTCTTTCTTCTTATGAGAAAGATTACATCCATTATTCATAGGAATTTATAATTTATTATTTCATAAAAAATTTAGTTTAATAATATTGACATATTAAGAATGAATTTTTTTTATTTATACGCATCACAGTTTATTTAAAAATGAGAAAAAAAAGGAGAAAAAGATAAAATGTAATTTGCCGCCATAGAGAGTTGCAGCCTCACCTTATCCATATCTAAGCTTTATATTGTAAATATATATAAATATTTTCAAATATTGATTTCACAACTTTCAACATGCACATAATTAGTAATCATAAGAAAGTTTACATCCATTATTCATAGGAATTTATAATTTGATATTCACGTACAATGCACGTGCATCAAAACTAGTACTTACTAAATGTTTGATTACCACAACCATTTAATAAATTTCGTTCCATAACAATTGTTAGAGTTCAAATAGTTTTAGCTAAAGAACCCTTAGGTTAACCAACATTCAGAAATTTCAAGAAAAATTTTATAATGGTAAAGACACAATCAACGAGAGTTATGGTGAGACTTTTTCATTCTTTATTTGACACTTAGAATAGTGGATTCATTTTCTTACCTTTTTTGTTTGTTTGTTTTTTACATGTTATTCACCCCTTCTCTTCTACTCACTTCTCTTTTTTCATTTTCTTCTTTTTTTCTCCTAATAAATATTCAAATCTCAAATACAAAATTAAATAATTAATACATTTGATTAAAAAAAAATAAAAAAGATATAGGTAAACACCTTTTCTTTCAAAATGACTGAGCTACTTTTAAAATCAATCAAATTTATTCAAAACAGAAATTCATTCACTTTCAGCATATAAACTGATTAAATAAGATTCTTTTGAATTAATATAAATTATTTAGTTAGATGTCATGTAATAAGTAATAAACTGATCTTGATTAAAAAAAAACTTTTGCAATTACAGATCTCAAACGGAGGGTATTTTCAATAGTTAAAGGATATTTTTAATTCTTTTTTGATGATATAAAAGCATACACCTTTTCAAGATTATAATTTTCCTAATAAGGCACAACAAACCATTCTTCATACTATCACCTTGTCGGCTATAAATAGAATTTAGTGGTCTCAATTTTTTATCTTTTCATCTTGATTTATTATTATTTAAATATTTTTCTCTCTTTTTGTGTTTTCACATTATAAGACTTCTTTAATTTAATTTTTTATAAAATATTATTTTTTTTATTTGGACTAAAAATTGTAGTTCAAATTCTTAAAACTTCTCTACTATTCATATTATTTAGTATGAAATACATGTGCAACACATGTTCGAGAGCTAGTACTCTATTATTATTATTTTTTGAAAAGTAATTAAAAGAAGATGCAAAGTTACAAAAATACAGTATGCAAGAAAGCTGCTCCAAACATGTACATATAGAGCTAGCTTGACTAAGCCAGAGAAATAGTCAAAAGGGAGCCCTACTACTCTACTATACTAGGGATAGGGAACTCCAAAAAGATAACCACACTGTTTACATTAACAAAAAAGTACTAGCTAAATTAACTAACTAGACATTTGATTTTAAGAGTGCAAAAAGATGTTGAAATTCCATTATAACATTTGTTGTTTCTTTCCTTCCATACGTGCCAAAAATGATTGTTGGGATCATAAATCTTTCTAATGGATTTGTCAACTCTCCACAATATCCAGTTGGCATAAGCATCCTTGATGTTATAGGTAGGCCAAGCATGGAGTAGAAAAAAATACCATAGGCTAGTTGTTGCAGGATAGTCCAAAAAGGTGATTAACGCGACATGACACATTTGTTGATGAGAATTACACCTCTTATCTGAGGTTGTCTTGGGTAAGGCATGCTTCTTTCAGGGTTGTCCAAGTGAAACAAGAAACTCTAAGAGGTTTCCTAGTTTTCCAGATATGTTTCCAAGGCCAACTTAATAGAATGCCATTCTGAGAGCTCATATTTCTATAGCATTCTTTTACAGTGTAGGTCTTCTCCTTAGAATTATCCCAAAGAATCTTGTCTTGATCTTCAACCACTAGTGCAGGGTTTTGTAGAGTTTCTACGAGGGAAAGGAAGTCATAGTTGCTTCTTTGTTAGTGGCTAACCGGAACAAGGAGGGGAAATAGTCTTTTAGCCTAAAGTTTCCTGGACATTTGTCTTGTCAAAATTTGATCTTGAGCCCATTACCAGCCGTCGAAGAAATCATCTTAAAAACTGCTTATGTGTTTCCAAGCCCCAACACCATGGGGTTCAATGCTTTTCATTGGACGCCAGTGATCTTGAATGTCATATTTTTCCTTCATGATGTCTCTCCAAAACCCAACCTCAATTTGTTCATACCTCCAGAGCCATTTTATAAGTAAACTATTATTGTGAAGTTCAAGACTTATTATTCCCAAACCTTGTTGAAACTTAGGTTAAGTTACAATATTTGTGAGAGACTATTTTCTTCGCAAGAAAATCTCCTTCTGAGCCTATCTACTTGTATTAGAATCTCAAATATCCATCTTAGATTGTGTGAATCTAAGCTTATCTTACTTGTACATCTCCTGCCCCTTTCTATCAATGAAAATCAGCTAAAATGAGTATCCCCTATATTCTTGTGTTCGAACGATTTATCCCCACTAGTGAAAAAGAGTTTTTCCCCACAACGAAAGAAGTTTCCAGTGGTGCAAAGCTGCCGGAGAAAAGGATTCCTCAGGCCATAAGGGCCTTTAGGAGATAGGTTTGGGAGTAGTGCCTGAGAGCATTTTAGATATATATAACTTAGAATCTTTTTTAGTACTCCATTATTGTTGCTAAATAAAAGCATTAGCCTTAATATAAACACATTTTTCACCAATTATGAGCGATAAAAAGATCCCAGCAAAACAACAAATTTAAAAAGGTAAATAAATATACTTGGTTATTACCAATCATTAATACACACAGTTATTCAATATCAATCACCAGAAATGCAGTTTTAGGAAAATGACATCATATAAACATACCTACAACAAAGAGTTTATTTCATTCACAAATGATTAGTGATATTCGTTTAGCCTTCATCATAAATTTTAAGATTTTTTTTTTTTATTTGCACCGGGTGTCCGAGTCTCTTAGAGCCCCAACTAATACCAGAGGTGCACAGGCCCTCGGCAAGAAGTTTCCCGCAAGTGCACCACGGTTAATTCAGGTTTTTACCCAGTCCGATGGCCCTCAGAAATTGTTTGCACCCAGTGGGTTTCAAAACATATTACAGCTTGCTACACCAAAAAGTTACAATTACAATCGGTACCTCATGAAAGCTTCAAACAATGATTAGTTTTCCTCTCCCAACACTGATTCATCAAATAAGGGATGACGTGTGTGGGATTATGAACCAAAACAAGCCTCCTAGATGTTGATCAAGATCTTTAAAGCTAAACAGTACCTGCTGAATTCTGGCATTATGAATCAAAACTGATGTAACTGGAGAAGTACTCGATCTAAAAGATCTACAATAAAATGAAAGGAAACGTTCTAAGAATTTCATGGACACTGGCATGGAATAACTTTATATCCCCTCAATGGTTGTTTTACCTTCAACATGGCACTTCAAGATAGACTTTATACAAGGATAATTTGGTAAAATGGGATCCAATGGGAAATTAAAAGTGGGATTTGTGCAAAGAGAAGGATTAACCTTTCTGCATCTTTTCACTGAACACTTCTCTAGTTCTATATGGGGGGAAATGAGTGAATGATTGCAGTTATCCAGACCTAAGATGGCATGGGAAAATGAGGAGAATTGACTAGCACAAGAATGGAAGGCAGGAATGAATTTAGCAGAAATTTATAAAATGACTAGCAGGAATTGTCTATTACATCAGGCAAGAAAGAAGTTTTAAGGGTGTTTAAAGACGAACAAAGAAATGATGAACAGATTGTCAAATTTATTATTCGATGTCTTATTCAGAGGAAGTTTAAGCACTAGATTACCCAAACGATTGAAAAAAATAACTACTACTTGGTCTCTTCATTTTAGCAAGTCTGATTTTGAGAAGGCTAATGCATGGACAGCAGATGAGGTTTGAGTAGCTATTTTAGCCAGTTAGGGCTCCTGTCCAACTAATGGCAGTTTGTTTGTATGGACACAGATTTATTTGGTAAAAAAAGTTCTATTTACCAAAAAGAACACCAAAGCATTGAGGGGGTGCATGTAGCATTTGGGAGGTGGCTCGGGGAGCAGGAGGAGAGGGGGAAGAAAGGAGAAAGTCTGATTTTCAAAGTCTTGGATGAGAAATCAAGTTCGAGCATAAGCATGAATGTTTTTTATAAAAAGGTATCTAGAGTTATAAATAGCACATCATAAATAATATTTTAAAAGATTGAGCATTTTGATTATTAAATTTTTAAAAAGGATCTTTCATGTTAATCTTCAAAGAAAATGATAGAACAATTCAGCCCATTTGTGTACCAAAGAAATGGTAACAAGCAGTAAGAATAATTTGTGGGCATCCACCTTTTGATTTGCAGTACTATATGAACTTCATCTGCAGTTAAAGTAATCATAGCCACCAGATGCTAGTTTCAGAGCAAACAACCTGCCTCAAGAACAACAAAAGTGAAATGCAAGCACATCCAGGATGATCATATTTTCAAACATTTTTCATTATCAGACTTCCAATTGTTAAAAATTTCTTATGGAGCACTTTACCTTGTTGAAACAAAGAAAAAGGAACGCCTATATCTCCATTAATTGGGAATACTGAAGAAGGAAACTATTCGACCTTGCACACCTCAAATATGTCGACCAGACCCTCTCAAACCAACAGACATCTCCCAAATAACGACCTTGATGAATATGTCTGTCCTTGCATAAGAACAAGTTGCCACTAGCTCTATAAAAGTAAAACGTATTCATGAGATGTAGAAAGTACCAAGGACAATACTGTTGCATATTGCAAAAAAAATATTTTAATATCTTAAGGAAGTCCAACCTATAGCATCAAATTTAGTAAAATGCAGAATTTCAACTTCGTGGATAGTCTAAAAGTGATTGGGCTTGGTCAACAGATGATATGAAAAGTACTTTTTCACTTTTGGATCAGGATGCCTCAGTTGAAGATCAAAAAAACAAGAAATAGTGGCACAGTGGACTGCTGAAGTAGAGTTGGAGGCAGTAACAGCTGCTGTTAATAAAGCATTATGGCTTAGGAAAATTATGATTGCTTTGCAGCTAAAGAAAGAAGAAAGATTTTGTTGGTGATAAAAAGCTAAAATGATGTTGGTGATAAAAAAAAAAACTGAACTGTTACTCCCTCCGTCTTAGGTTGAATGCCAGTTTCCCTTTCAAGAATACAACTTAATTACATATAAGTCATAACTAGGGTTCTTTTAAATATTTTAACATTTTAAAGTATAAAACAAAAAGCTTGTGTTTGTCATTTAGTTAATGATGAACATGTAAGAATATTTTCAAATAAAAAGCTTGTGTTTGTCATTTAGTTAATGATGAACATGTAAGAATATTTTCAAATAACTTCATCGACTGATGTTTTCACTGGATAAGAGGACATTTATTAGGGGATAGAATGATAAAAATATAATTTCTGATTATCTCCGGAACTTGATTGATGACTTAAAGACTTTTACCTTATTTTGCTTGGGTGGTCTAATTGGAGGGCGTCCAGCATTTGGTGAAGTCGTCCTTTTGGGAGGCAAAGATCTTAGTGAAGACCTAGACTTGTTTGAAGATATTAGTGCTGAAGAAAGAAGAGCATCAACAGCATCACGTTGTTGCTTCCTCTCTGATGTTATGTGATCAGGTTTTTTAACCTGATTACAAGCTCCACTCCCTTCTTCCACATCCTTCTGCATAAGAGTTGTCTTAGCAGGGTTCTTCCAACCTCTCGTATTCCGCAATTTATCATCGTGTTCTAAAAGTAATTGAAATCTTTCAGATGCAACAGATAAGGAATGCTTATGAGTATCACTCCCTGACTTTTTTGAGTTCCCCAAGTTACTCTCTAAGCCGTCACATTGTTTTCCATGAAGCCCATGAGCTTTCTTTTCTTTCCTGTGCTTCTTACTAATCTTTTCACAACTTTCACTTGATTCTGATTGATTTTCCCCGATTAAAATATGCACACCCTTGGTATTTCTGCAATGATCATTATTGAGATCCTTTTTCAACAAAAGACTACTTTCATCTTTAGATCTTTGTTCTCCCTCAAAAAATTTTCTAGACAGATCAGCACATATTGGAGTGTCAATTGGAGCTCCAAAGCTGGTGTCTTTTCTTTTCCTTTCTGTCACATGCTTTACATTGTTCTTTTGTCTATCAGCATGCTCACATGTGGCTTCAACCCCTATAACATGCTTCAACTTCCTTGAACAATTTCCTGGTTTCTCAGATGTCAATAGTTTCTCCCTATCATATGATTTAAAAGTAGCATTATATGGTCTTTCAAGTGACATCACTAACTCTCTTTCTTTTGCATCCTTCACAAGAGCTTCCCAGTTTTGGTTCGTCCGCAATGTCCTTGCATTCCCCATAATCCACAAAGAAAGTTTTGCCCTAGTCAAAGCAACATTCATCCGCCTTACATCAGCCACAAAACCAATACGGCTAGAATTAACCTGTGTTGCATTCGAGCATGCATCGAACGCCCTCACTGTGGAGAGTATAACTATATCAACTTCTCGACCTTGAAAACCATCAACTGTATTAAACTCCATGTCAGACGTGATAGAAGATCCAAATGCACTTGAAAATCGTGAGCGTAACAGAGAAAGTTGACACCGATAGGGAGTTATAATACCAATTCTTCCACCAGCAAACTCAGATGGAAACCTAAGCATAGCATAAGAAGAAAAGCTTAAAAAACAACAGAAGTAGAATTTCAGGACAAAAGAAAGAAGAAAAGTACCTCCTCTTGAAAAATCTTAACACTTCAACTGCAGCGTCAGCCTCACACTCATTATAGAGGGATAATGTGCCAGATTTTTTATCATGGTGCTCCTTCCCATCCACAACATCAAAGAAGACATAGGGACCAAGACCCTTAGTCCCATGAAATGATGCAACTTTGTTAGATAACTGGTCTCCATCTACCAACTTACCATCATAAAAATGGAAAGAAGGAAATCGGCATATCTCTGGGTGCATCCTATACTGCCATTTAAAGAAACCATTAGATGACAAATGGATTATAGGTGCTGATAAAGCAAAACCCAAAACACTTGTACAAAACCAGGCTGGTTGCTTATTTTTGTTATTATGTAGGCTGTAGGCGTAAAGAGAATCATGTTTGTTAAAGACTTTGGTGATTGACAAAAGTTCAGACACAATCCTTTTTCTAAAGACAAATGATACAATGCTTCGGTTACTGCATGAAGTGCAACACAATTTAACCAGCTGAGAGTTGATCAAGGAAACTGCAGAATGAAATTACTGGAACCCCTATCACAGTAACAGATCTTGCATCTTGCATCCATTGGCTGCAGACTCGTGCAACCTATAGCCATCTCAAAATCTTGGAAATATATTGTAGAATTAAAAGGTTTACAAAGTTTGATTAAAAACTACCTGCTGCGTGAGCATGTTAACAGGATAACCAGCCCTTTGCAAGCGTTCAAACATGCTACATTGAAAAGAAAACTTGCTGGCAATGTTAGAGAGAACTGTGGCTGGAAGCTGCTTTGGATCACCCACCTTCAACACCAATAATATTATTCAGTTAATATTATTATCCTTCATCACAAAATAATGCATCCTAAGCTTACCATCACACATCTAGTTCCCTTTGATTTTAAAAGTTGAAGTGGTATGAGGGAAGCAGGCTCCAGAGCCTGAAAGTAGCAAAAAATGCAATTTTTTAGTAAAGCCTGGATGGTGTTCCATCCTATAAACATCAAAAGGAGGAAGACGGAGAAACAAGGAAAAAAGAAGAACAGACGAAAAGAACAATTACATACTTGAGCAGCTTCATCAATCACAACTGCATCAAATAGGACACCCTCTGATGAACTGCTAAATCTCTGGCCGGACACAGATGCTGCACAAACCCCATAAAGATCTCCACCACAGCCACTCAGTGTAGTCACCACGATCTCAGCCTCTTTTAGTATAGCCTTCCGTAATTTATGTCTAAGAGCTTTTGTTTCTTCATTAGTTTTCCTCTCCCGTGCCTGAGCAGCAGCAAGATCCATGTAAATTGATTTCTTTTTTTCATACAATATTCGAAGCTTTGCTTCTACTTCTGCATCAGACATTTCCTTGGCATTATCTGCTCTATCAGAGTCTCCTTCTAATAAACAGTTAGAATCAGAATTTCCATCCCGTAAACTAGCTCTTTTAGCTTCGAAACATTTGATAGTATCAACCAACTTCTCAAGATTAGACCTCAAGAATGCCAAAGTATCCTCATTAGTATCATTCTTTGAATCGGTTGCATTCATTTTCTCCTCAGCTATGCGGTGATCAACAAGTGTATCAATGAAGAACGGCAACGAATTAGGATGAACCGTCTTCGTATTACCTACTCTAACGATATAAGGCTTGTACATCGTCCCATCACTTCCATAAAGGCCTTCACTGGTTATTCTGGACACTAGTTCATCTACTGCAGCATTTGATTGTGCACAGATGAGTATTCTTCTTTTACTGCAGTTTCCCATTGGTTTATCATTCTCTAAATCCTCATTAAGTTGTCTAGCTAAGGCTGCATCCTGCCATGCCCTAGCAACAGCTGCAGCTTGACAAATTCGCTGTCTTGAAACAGTGCAAGACATTCCAGTAGACTTTAGGCCTCCATTTGATGATCTCTTGGTGTCCACTTGGGAGAAGGAAAGCAACGAACTGACAATGGCCACAATCACTCGGGTCTTCCCAGTACCTAATAGAAGTTGTCCAACAATGAACAGAATTAAAAAAAGCTTTTTCATAGCACAATGAATTAAAAGATAGACAAAAATGACACACCTGGAGGACCCTGTATTAGGGACAACTGAAAATCCTTTTTAGGATCAAATGGTCCAATAGCAGCACTGATAGCTTGCAGTTGACTGTCATTATATGCCAATTTGAGGACTTGCTGTAAAGGTCTAGATAGTTTATTGAAACTCTCACCATAATGTTTGCAGTGATTGTAACTGGTGGGATTCAAGATAACAGGAAGCAAAGGGTTTCCCCTAATAGCCGACAATGCTTGAAATTCTCTGAGTTGAGAAGTTATGGTCATTAGACGACTAATGAACCATTTGCTCCGCGCAACAAGAAACTTTCGAGCTCGCATCAGATGAGGTTTATTTTGCAAGTACAGCCTGATGAGTAGGATGCTTGATCTCCTCTTAGAATCTTTTTCGCACTTTTCCACCTGCAAACAGTCGGGATGCTTCAATATCAAAACACCAAGACATCCACATGATCACATCTGAAATGTCCAATAGATGGCACACACTTTTCAAAGAAATCATAAGCTCTGAAAGTATGATTAAGTAAACTCCAGAGTAAAAGTCATCAGACAAATAACAACGAGAGTCAAAACAAATGTTGAAACGGGTGTTACATATGTATAAAGCACAACACTATCATCAATTAGTAATTTGGCTGGGAAGTCATCACCTGCTCAGAGAATTATCCCACAAAGTAACAGGCATGTTTGCACAGACACTTTTTTTAAAATCAAGTTACAGGTTTCTTTGGTAATAACAAGGCCAGCTTTGTCCGTATACAAGTGATATACCAAAAAAAGGAGAAACCTGCAAAATATGGCTCTCTACAAAAGAAACCAATACTTTATACAAAGAAGAATTACATGGGTGGCTCCAAAAGCAAATAAGAAAGATCCATCATTTTAAATTTTGCAAAAAAAAAAAGAAAAAGAAATCATGCTCGCCTGCTCGGCGATAAGAGATTGTATGTACCATGTGAAATGATTATATTAAAAAATAACTAGTTACTACTATTGTTGACTAGTGGATCTTCATAAAATTATGTGCATTTAGAAGTTTGCAATCTTAAACATTTATTTATAAAAGAAACATGGAGACATGTGATTTATCAATGTGGCACCAAAGGATATTCTAATATCTTGTTTATGAACTATGATTTGCTCATTTGATAAGATCATTTATGAAATTCGATAGTTTTCACAACTTGCTGCGTATTCATGTTTATAAGAAAATTACAATTTTAGAAATCCAAATAGCATGTCCAAACGAAACTTCATATCAATCTGATTGATTTCACATCACGATTTCATATCGCATGTCCAAACGGGCCCTAAGAGTTTATGCATTGTAAAAAAAATTAACAGGTAATACTAAAAGCCACCAATTTCCTCAGAAAAGATAATTAAACATCAACCAATAACTAGTCACGGCATAAGAAAGTCTACTCATAAAGTATATTTCACCTTTCCAACCATGTGAATATCAGGACAAGAATTCCTCAGGGGTTGTCTTGTAAGTAAAATAAGATCATTGTCTGAGCAGCTTTTAGAACCAGAAGAATCAACATCCTCGTGAACACAGCGAATGAAGTGAAAATCATCAATTCTTTCAACTGACATGACAGAAAGACTGCCGCAAAACATCTCTTCTAGAGAAGTTATCTCTTGAAAGGAACTCTGCAGTTGTGCTTTGAATTCTTCCAATAAAAGTGGACGAAAAATTTCAACATATTCATCAATGGATTGGAAACAAACAGGAACCTCCTTCAATTTACTCAAACTATCATTCGTTCCTTCACCTGCAGTTGTCAATCCAACTGTTAAGAAGTAATTGCACTCTAGAATAGGTCTATACCAATCATCAAGCCTCACAGCTTTAAATCTTTTTACTCCATCATCCAATCTCAAAGCGTTAGACTTATTTTCAACTGGTAAGCCGAGTTGAATGACTTTCCTTTTTGGACCAGAGAAACTTGTTTTGATAGAGAATGATTGTTGACGTCTAGCTGAAGTGAGAAAAGCTGACTCACGATCACTTCTGGTTTCATTTACAAGCTCTTTCAAGACTGTATCATTAGATTTTATAGCTTGTTCATCAGCAGCCTCCCCATCATTTGATTTCACATTCGCACCTCCAGAAGATGAGCTCCCCACAGCAGAACGACGCTCAGAGATGACATAACTATTCTCTTTGGATTTCAGATTTGTATAATTTAACTGGCAGTTGATATCAGTTTCCTTGTTCTTAGACTCCACAGCTTTTGATTTGACAAGAGGCAAATCTTTTCCAACATGTACTGCATTTAATTCAAGTCTTGGGATATCCTCCAAACAAAGATCAACTGGCTGAGAAATTTTCCTGGAGTCAATAATTTTCACAGGATCAGAACACACAAATCTCCCGGCAACATGGCCAACAAGTTTAGGATCAAAGCTGACACAAGAATTGATATCTGCACCAGCAGAAGTATCTGTTTCTCTTTCATCACCTAAATGAACTATCAAATTACTTCTTTCCTCACCAAAAAATGTTTTCGAGTCTGGAATATGCATTCTTTTATCCACCCTACTAAAAGGTGTGACTGCTTCAGCTAAAGAGTTGTCGGCATGAACAAATTCTTCACCAGGCAAACATTTGGAATCAGCACTAGTTTTTTTCAAGTCATTGTAACTCCCATCCACAAGTGAAACAGAAAGCCGAGCAACTTGCTTGGTCAACTCATTCAATGGAATATTATCTGCAATCCAGTAACATGGTAAAAGAAACTTTATCTAAAATACTGATCATTAGCATAATAGCACAACAGAAAAGAAATACATGATAACTTAACAAACAGAGTAATAAACTTACCACATAAAATAAGTTTCTCAATATCTGCAGTTAATGAGGCAAGGACACCACTGCATGAAGCTTTAATCAAAATCAGCAATGAAATTAAAGCATCTTTCCAATATCTGACCACTACTGCAAGTGGTGAATGCCCCCAATATATCAGATCACGAAGACATTGTGCCACTGCATTATTACGCATGGTACCCGGATCTCCGCAAAGCCTTCCGAAAACAACAGGAAGGGTTTCTAATAATCTGATACAGGTCATCTGAAATAAGAAGAAAGCATACTTCATTATAATAGTTGCAGAAACCCTTTTATTGAGAATAGCCATCAAAGTCCCATCCTCAGCATTAACATTTCCAACAAAGTGGTCAGCTATAGGCCAAATGCATGCACCGGAAATTTTTCAAAAGTCTGTAGGCCACATTTTAAGCATTTCAAATCAACAAAAAAAATCATCCCACATTTTAATCTTTTTTTGGGAACTAGCAAATAATGAGATCTCATTTTCATATTAATGAAGCACTATTTTGGCAGAACTGAAGAGACAATTCGAATGCCAGACTACATTGAGGATAAGAGAGAATAAGCACAATTCAATTTCCATATATGTGAAAGAAAAATCATACTCCAGTGCTACCCACAAATAAGAAAAACAAAAGTAGTACTAAACAAGTGTATGAAACCAATGATTTTGGATCTGGGGAAGGCCAAGAGCCAACCAGTGGCCTAGAAAACAATGAATTATCACCCACAGGACACCAACTCTATATTGTCAGGTAGAGTTGCTGAGATGGATTAGTATTGAGTGGGTGATGCCAAGAACTGTAATAGACATAATGTTTAGCTGGGCTTTTAGAAGACGGAGGAAGAGATGCAGGACATAGGAAGTGGCTCCCTTAGAACTGATGTGGATCATGAGGAGAGATGAGAATAGGAGAGCTTTTGATGGCAAGAGAAAGACCTGGTACGCTTGAAAAATAGCCTCTTTTCTCTTATTTCTTTTTGGTGCACCCATGAGGTTACAACTTGTACAGATAATTGGGTAGCATTCGTAGAAAACCATGTACTTTTTTAAGGTTTTCTACTTTTTGTATACTCCTAGTATACAGACTACTTTTCGCCCTTCTGTTAATAATACTCCCTCTGTTTCAATTTGCTTGGCCTATTTAGATAAAAGTTTACAAAAGTAAAGAAGACTTCTGAATTTTGTGGTCTTAAATAAAAGATGTCAAAATGTACCAAAATACTCTTTAATCTTGTGGTCTTAAATATGTCATGTGGAAGTTGGTACTAAAGAGCTGCTAAAAATGGAAAGAAGCATTCTTTTTTAAATGAACCAAAAAGTTAGGACAAAGAAATTGGAATGGACAAGTATTGTTTACTTCATCAAAAAAAAAAATCCATTAACAGTTTCTTCATAAAAAAAACAGTTTCCAGAAGATTTTGTAAGCTCTTAAACGAAGAAGGGGACAAGGATATCATGTTGGGGAAGTTAGAACATTCTGAGATGCGTGGAAATTTTTGGTATTGTAGGTGCATAAAGGTTACGGAGGTTGAATGGACAATTCATAAAATGAGGGAAATCGTGACTAGGCCAGACAAGATCTCGTTGGATTTGTGGAAGAACCCAGGCAAGGCAGGTATGGAGTGATTGACGGGTTGTTCACTATCATATTTAGAGCGGCCAGAATGCCAGAAGATTGAAGAAGAAGTATATGGATCCGGGGTACAAGAACAAGAGGATGTTCAAAAATTACAAGAAGGAAAAGTGCCACGGCTTTGAATTTGAGTCGTAACAGATGATTTCAAAATTGCCATATTTCATTTTCTGCCACCGAAGCACTGCAAAGATGGGATGGTAGGCAACCAAAGCAAGAAGGGAGAAATTGGGAAAGAAGGGGATGTCAACCGGTGAAAATGAAGGGGTATATGGATTTTTATACAGGGAAAAATTACTATTCCCTCTATCTCATTTTATGTGGCACCCTTTCCTTTTTAGTCCGTCCAGAAAGAATGTCACCTTATTCTAATTGGAAACAATTTAACTTTAAAATTCCCCTTTTAACCTTAATGAAATGATTTTTAGCCACACAAATATCTTAGAATTGTTTTAGACCACAAGTTTTAAAAAACTTCATTTATTCCTTGAACACCATGCCAAGTCAAAGGGTGTCACATAAAATGGAACAAAGGAAGTACAAACACTTTCCTATACTAGATAAAATGTTGTTATAAAAGTTGCAATTAATAAGATGAATTGTTGAATATTTATTGTATATGGAGTTTCCCCCCAAATGCTAGTTAAATTATTTACCCTATTCCCCCAAAAAAAGAAAAAGAAGGATGATGAATATTTTATTATATTCATCAATTGGAAGCAAAAGGGGATGATATTCTCTTTTCTATTGGAACTTCACTATTCATTATGAGTATCATGATTTTCAAACAACAGAGCCACTCTCGACCTACACTGCACAACAAGGAGGTAACATGCACTCCTGAACCATAAAGTTGTAAATAGTGCATGTAACCAGGAAAGAAAGAAATATCACTAGATAGTAGATAAACACGCTAAGATCCAGACCTGAGATATTTTTTGACCTATAAAAACCTTTCCAGCTGCCACGCACTTCTGAACAGAGATCCAAGCCATTTCTGAGAGTAAGCAACAAAATTTCTCCCATAAAATGGAACTGACAACTGATTTATCTGCGTCCATTTGCTCAGTTTGAGGTTGAAGCACTGGCTGCTTTAAGAATCCCCCTTGAGAAGAAAATTTTGAGATACTAGAGTCCTCAGAGGATTTTCTGACCAAAGGTTGGCTACATAAATTCCCTTCTTTTAGTAGTTTGCACAGAACAAAAAAGAAATGATGCAAAGTCTGAAATTCTGATAGAACGCAGTCCAACTGAACCTGGAAAAGAGGCAAACAGGATTATGACACACAAATATAATTGGAGAACAATTTTCATAGTATTAGAACTTTAAAGGTGATGCAGCCAGAAGAAAGGGAAATCAAAGACAGCACAGGGATTGCACCAAGGAAATAAAGATATAGGGTGCTGTAAATTCCAATGCTGGCTAACACTCAAAAGTAGTGATTCCCTTCACTATTAGAGCTTACCAGCCTTACAGCATGTCTTAATCCTGTAGTGGTAGCTGAGAGTGAAGATGGACTAGAGCAAAGAAACTGCAGTCCACTTGTCAGGCCTCGTGTATTTGAAACTTGTTCAAGAATACACCGACCAACATGTCTTGCATTCTGCAGCAAGCAGATAAGGTGGATACAGCATTAATGCAGAGCAGGATTCTTCATCAAAAATACAAAATGATTGACTCAGTTGTCCTATTGTATGGAACTTTTTGGGATGAAACTATTACATCATTGGGGTCCACGAGCAGAAGAATCAAACTGTCACTCATCATAGGCTCCCATGTCCACTGCTTCCTTAGCTCCCCTTGCTCCATTCTGATGATGTAATGAGTAGTCGACCTGTAATAACCTCCAGAAAATGATCAAGAAAAGTGTTTATATGAACACGAAATTCTTCTGATCACTAGCTAAACCTCAGAAAAAACAGCATTAAGTCATAGGATCAACTGCAAACCTTTTGAAAAGCCTAATTAAAGGTATACACTTTGTTGAGACCCTAATGGAGTTTTTAGATTCCACTCCCTCACCACCATCATTCGAACCAGATGGAACCTTCCAATTGAAAACATGAGAGATATCTGAACCGCAGTTACTCAACCAGTGACTGACTGAAGGTGTCATACCAGACTCATTATCAGAATCAAGTAGAGAAAGACGTGACAGAGCCCAGACAACAGACTTAGCAAATGATACTGGAAGAACCATGGGATCAATTTCAACTAAAACCTCAAACCACAACATTGGTATGCACATCCAATCCCCACATAAATCTGATGTTATATCAGCTTGAGAACTAAATCCCTTCCAACAACTGACATCATTTTCTTCAAAATCACAACCAAACAAATTTCCTTGGTCCTCTTCTTCATCAAGATGTACCGGCAAGCGTCTTTCACCACTCGTAGCAAGTTGATACTTCAGAATAGAAGTTACCAAAGCAGAAGCATCAGAAACTATAATAGTTTGAATAACATCAAATGCAGGTTGACGGAGAGAACTGTGAAGTGATGAATCCTTCAGAGAGGACACAAGAGAAGGTCCCCTGCAGAATTAAGTAAAAAAATGCAAAGGTACGTATCAGAAACTACTATCCGACATTTAATTTTGGACTAATGGCTGCTTTGAGACAGCACTCAAGAATATACGCATATTAAAATATGGGATTTCAACAAAGTAATATAATGAAGTAGAAGAGAGGTCAATGAAAACACTATACTCAAGTATGCATTCCGTTAAGAATATCCCTAGGTCCATTGTCCAGAATGATGTACAATTAAAATATTGTTAGTGATTGGTAGAGATTATTTCATACTAACACAATTCTGCAAATAACTTAACTTACCTTAGAATATGCGGATAATCACAATAAAGTCACTTGTATTGAGTTTACTGTTTAACACAAATAGTTTTTCTCTTCTCAGATGCTCTTTAACACAGCATCAAACTTCGCATGGTTTCAGAATCAAATAAAAATGATGTCCGCATCCAGGTCAATATATTGACCAGAAAAATTCTCTTTTCTTTAATGTATGGTAACCAGAAAAGTTTTTTCAGCATGTTTTGAGTAAAGGTTTATAAAACGCTTAAAGGTTTGTGTCAAACCAAGAGCTTCGTCTTAGAGACGCATACATTGACTAAACAGTTCTAAGTGCCACTGCACAAACCCTCATTCACTGTCATATTGACTGTCACACATTGGCAAACAAAATCATGGACCAATGGTTGTCTCAGTCATTGTCATGCGTACAGCATGTAAGAAACATGTTAGACTTTGTGCAATGATTTCTGGGAATATTCTAGATTCTTCTTTTCAAGCTGGAGCATATAGGTCATAGGTCCAATTATATTTATTTATTTTTTAATGAAAGATCCTATTATAATATAGTGCACATGAAATTAACAGATATACTTTGGAGAAACTGGATCCTTCTAAATAACACATGAAATTAACAGATATATTTTGGAGAAACAGGATCCCTCTAAATAATGTAACTTACCTTATTAAAGTAGACTAACAACTCACATAGGAAACAACGATATAATGACTTCAATAATCTCAAACGGTTGTTTCCTCTCTTGGTGTCTCTCTCTTTCACACAATCAACATAACTTCAATGTGTTTGCTTCACTTACAAGGTCAAACTAGACTTTGTTCAAATTCACTTTTAAGGCAAAATTAACAATTTTGCTCAATTAAATGACAAGAACAAATAGCACAAACTACAATCATATGCCTCTTTAACATAATGCACAATTTTTTATTAAGAGGGAATTGACAATAAATCCTGTTTGACTTTTGGAAGGTCAGCATAGAGGAAGTAATGTGAGAGAAGGAGTAAATGCAGAAAGCAAGTATCAACAAGATGTAGGCCATGTTTGCTTAGGATTAGGAGAAGGCATTACTTTGTCGCCTAAAGCGATGAAGTGATGCCAAACAAGGGGTTATCGCTTCAAGGATGAAGATGCACTTTAGAGAAGAAATTGATCCCAATGGTAAGCATTCGGTTCTTTGAATCTCAACTTTGAATAGATAATTAATATCAATATTATTATACATCAGATACAGAAATTAGTTATTTTATTTGGTTATTATAGTACTAAAATCATTCATTTTTTAACTTTCTGTTCCAAGTAATTCGTGTGTTCACTTCAAAAAACGTGTACGCTTCACTTCACACTTTGAGCTTCAAGCCCCAAGGACCTTGTCGCTTTTTCCGCTTCTCTTCTAAACATTGTGACTGAAGCAAATTTAAGGTAACCAATGCAAGAGACGAAACTAACAGTCACTCAATCATGTGAATAATTGACCTCTAGGTACATACCACATATGTGCACATTCATATGGCGGAGAAGGCGGGTTCATAGTATAACCTCGGTGAACAATGAGAAGAGCTATCTGCAATATATCGAATCTCACGATGAATAAGACGGAACATAAACATCAACACATTCTGGGCTGATGACAAGATAATAACCTGGCAAGCCTTTTTTCTCATGAGCAAGCTGAAGTTACTACTTGCAGTAACTTGATGCAGGAGAAAATAAAGAAGATTTCTCCGTTGTTTTTCATGTTCTCCATCTTGTAAAGCTTCAAGGGACTGCAGGATTTAAACATGAGAGTGGAAAACGTAACTAGGACCACAGATAGATCAAGTAAAGAAGATAATCAAATATTGCTTAAATTACAGAGCTGAGTGAAAAACATGCCTGTAGAAAAGGCTGGAAAAGATCAAAGATTTCCTTGTGGCTTTTCTCGTTTCGAGTGTGGAAACACTGACCCAATAGCGTATTGCGCATCACACTTGGAGATAATGAAGTCTTCAACCAAAGCTTATATCCTTAACAAAGTGTGATTGGAGATATATCAGGTATTAGCTGAAGGAGTGAATTCAGAATCCTAAAGAGGTATGTATGGAAACATACCAAGCATCTCAAATAATAATCTCAGACAATTAACAGCATAAGAAAACTCCGGTGAATCATCACTGATATGGTTGAGAACAACACTCAGAAAAATGGCATAGCGATCTAAAATGCCTTCTTCAAATGCTGGAGGCTCCAAGAATCCAAGCCTTCAAGACACAGAAAAAGTAACAATAAGAAAAATAAAAATGAAGAATACAATAAGCTCACGCACAAGGGAATAGAAGCCAACTACTTCCTACAATGCTTTGATCCCAAGCCATACAGTTGCTCGATCCAACGCAACCCTAGGTCTTAGATTCGGCATAGACAATTGCAAAACATCCGCTGCCAAATAAGAAATGTACTTCTTCAGCAAAGGCTGCAAAGCATCCAAATCTGCCGATTGCCTACAGTGAAACAACGAATTAAAAAGACATCAATAAGGTTTGTACATTTAGTATTGTTCTAGTAAGAAAAAACAGAGGAAGTCTTTCCTTAATAAATGCTATTCTGACAATACTTAAGGATGGTAATCAAGATATTAAGGCAGAAAATCAGAGCCTAATTTACTTTTCATAATTAATGTGAGTGCCAAGTGGGCTATAATGAGCTAACATCATTTCTTTTTCTTTTTTTTTTCTTCTTCTTTGATAACTACCTCATTTATCTCTGAATATGGACTATTTTACAAGCTGAACCTTCCTAGATTGGCATGGAGCAGTTTCTTCTTCGGTTCTCTGGTTTGGCACATGAGGAACTTGGGATCTGGAAACAACCATAACCTCAAGCTCCACCTGCAGAACCAAGGGGACCAGCTTGGCTTATTTAGAGAGGAGAATTCATTAAAAGAGGATGGAATTTCTTTTAAAGAGTTCATTCAAGGAGGGTAGTTTTTTTTTTTAGAACATTTCACCAGGCCTTTGTAAAACAAGGCTTTTCGCAGAACTCTTCCGAGGAAATACTCAATTTGTGTCAATCCACTCACTTTGGCTACCACGTATAAGTTCTCTTTTGTATTTCAATTAGGAGCATGTGGGCATGCCCTTCATTAAAAGAGGATGGAATTTCTTTTAAAGAGTTCATTCAAGGAGCGTAGATTTTTTTCAGAACATTTCACCAGGCCTTAGTAAAACAAGGCTTTTCACAGAACTCTTCCAGGGAAATACTCAATTTGGGTCAATCCACTCACTTTGGCTCGCATGTATAAGTTCTCTTTTGTATTTCAATTGGGAGCAAGTGGGCATGCCCATCCTCAAGGGAGAAACTCTTCCTACCTCTTTGTTTCCTATACCTGTAAGTGTGGAAAAGAGCATGGATGCTTTGAGAAGGATATTTTTATGGAAGGGCAATAAGGAGGAGAGATTTTCACTTAGTTAAATGGAAAAATCTGACCATTAGCAAAAAGAAAGTGGTCTGGGAATCAGGAATTTGTAGAAGCAAAACAAGTGTTTTTCTTCTGAAGTTGTATGGAGGTTCACAAAAAAAGAGCAGCTATTCTGGGGAACAGTGATAAAAGCAAAGTATAGCAAAGAATGATTTTGGATGACTAAAAGGTTGCCCACTATTTATGGAATTAGTCAGTGGAGAACTATCAAACTTATGGTTGATTCTAAAAGTCAGATTGAGATTTAATGTTAAGATGGCAGGAAATTATATGTTGGGAGGATAATTGGTTGGGTAATACTTTTTGATGAGAATGGCAGGAAAATCATGTTTTGGGAGGATAATTAGTTGGGTAATGGAAAACTGAAGTTATTATTCCCTCATTTATATGATTCAAGTCTTCAACAAGGCATGCTTTGAAGAAAGTCTGGTCCCCACAAGGGTGGAACCCTTTTTTGAAGGTTATTACACTCTGGGAGGCGCCAAGGAGAACATAATGCTTCAAAACTTTGGAGCAAAGCAAGGGGCTGCAAGAGGGTGAACATACACCAAGATGGCAAAACTGTTCAAGTGGAATTGATACAGTTAGTTCAGCTTATAACAATTGAATCAGGTTGAATACCAGATTACATTTTGTCCATGGAAACATATTTGAAAAGTTAAGGTGCCTTATAAGGTAGCTTGCACCTCCTGGTTAGTTGTAAGAGAGGCTGTGCTGACTCGTGATAATCTTCTTTTTTCCCTTTTTTTGATAAAGGCAAAGTTACTGACACACGATAAACCTAGAAAGAGGGGGATGCAGTAGTGTTCAAGATGTTACTTGTTTGTGGGCAAGAGGAAGAAACAATAAGTATTCTAATTTTGCATGGCAGAATTACAAGACATTTAATGGATTTGTTCAAACCAGGAGTTTCTAGTTGGACAATGCCACGAAGAACTCCTGGAGTTATAGCATTCTAGAACAAAGGTGGAAACTTCAATAGTAGCAAAGACAGATGCAAAAATGTCCCATCAACTCTTTAGTGGACTATAAGGAAGGAGAGGAACTCAAGGTGTTTAGAAAATACAAGCAGTAATTTACAGCAGATTAAGATGATTGTGTTCTTCTTTTAAATTTTCGGTGTAAATCTGAATACATAGATGAACCTGAGACAATCATAGATGTATTAGGTTCCTCATAAGGTGAGCAAGGCTGTTTTATGTAATTTATTTGCCTCTCTTTTTTGGCAAACTCATTTAGTCACTCCATTTTGGTTACCATTGCATTTTTTGTTCTAACATCTATATACACAAAGGAATATGTTACCTTTTCAAAAATAAAATCTAGTGTTCTCTACAGGAAAGCCCACCAAGCAAAAGCTTCCCACCATTGATGGTATCTATGCAGCTTAGTGATGTGTAGTCAATTTATATGCCACATAACCACCAACTTCTCTGTCCTTCAAAATATTTTTGAAGTGAAGTGCTGAAACAATCCTCTTCTTAGAACCTGTTTAAATTTGGCTTATTTTATGTCCTTTTAAGCCAAAAATCAAATTAGCTTTAAGCACTTTTGGCGTTCAGGTAAATTTAAAAAGTGCTTATAAGCACTTGGTTTTTAAGCGCTAAAATGATATAATTCTAACTAATGGCTTTTGGCTTACAAGTCAAAAACTAAAAGTCAATCCAAACAGGCTCTTAAGTGTTGAAACAGTCCCACAAAAATTGGTTTTCCGGGTGGAAGAAGACACCTATCCTGCTATATGAATCTTTAAAAAAAAAGGAACGAAATAGTCCTTGCATAATTTCTAGCAGAATATAATAGCGAGCAGTTCAGATAAGTTTTAAGGTGATATTTCTAGTTCTAAGCACTGAAGGAGTTCAACAGATTTATTTCTACATCTATGTGGCCTTCTTTTACCTGGGAGTTTTCTTTCATCTATGCCATGACTTTGCAACGCTATTCAAAACAGTTATCCAGCCAGGTACAAAGTATTTATAATCATTGCTAAGTCTTGATCAAAAAAATTTACAATCAATGTTTAGTCTTAACCGCCAAAAACATTTGAAGACACAAATTGTTGGAGGCATAACAAACGCAAGCTAAAAATAAAAGAAGAACAGGTACACTGACAGCCAAGGAATCACATCTCATAGTATGAGCTTCTTAACAATTGATGTGAAAAAGACATAGACACAAGTACTCTTATGCCGCATCAAAACATCATTACCCTGTACTTGTCTATTGTCAAAACATGTTTGCTCGACCAAGAATGATGACATGGTTTTTCTATAAAGTAATAAATTTCACTAATAAAAGGGCAAAAGCTTGCCTGTACAATAAGTATACCAATAAATAGAAAACCTTCTAAGAAGACATGATTTTCTATAATAATACCCAATCATCTATACATGTATGAATCCTGTGAAGCACCAAAAAGAAAGAACAGAAAATAGGTTATCCCCGCCATATACTTGAATTGGTTAGAGTTACAAAGCACAGATTATTTTTTTGAAAATTAAAAAAAAAATATATACTAAACACAAAGTCTAATAGAAACAATACTTCAATTTACTCATGCGTCCAGCCAGTCGCAAGCCGATAGAACGAGCTCTTCGACCTTTATGGAAAAGTAATGCATAAACTCCCTACATAAAAATGAAAAAATCAAATTTAGATGACTGTAACAAAAACAGTTAAAGCATATATGAAGTAGAAACATATAGCATAGAAAGGCAGGTCAAACCGGATACTGTTGGTGTCCACCCAAGGTCAGGTCATGAGTTTTATCAATTGTGTCAATGAATGTTTCAAATTCACTTGCTAAGCAAGAATCGTCTAACAAAATTGGGAACATTAGAACCTGCAACTCAAAAAAGAGAGATCTATATCAACCACAGAAATATAAATAACAAATGATCACAAATCACGATGGAATGGAAGAAAATGAGAACATAACAGATGGAACTAGCATCAGATCAGTTATCTAAAATTGAATTGCTACTAGTAAATCAGGCTACTCGCGGTCATTCACTTCATCAGCAGAAGATCAATGTTTCATTAGATTGTTCAGATTTAGGGTTGATTTTCAAGTGTTTGTAGCCTGTATGGCTTATCAAGTCAACCCAAGATGCCACTCGCAATGCACCCATTGAAATGTGCACACTGTAAACAAGGTGCATCCGCACTGGCCATGTCATTTTCAGTGGTATTTGCACACTGATATTCCATGGTTAATGCACGTTTATTTACTGGATTGCCAGATAGCTCCATCCATCTTGTTTAGCAACAAGACAGATATTAATTGCTCATTATCAGGCAGTCAACTTTGTTGGGGGGGGAATAGCATACACCTCCCATCACATGAGAAACACTTTTCCTCCACTTAGCCTAATCCTTACTAGCTTAATGACAAAAAATTAAACTGAAGACTTCAAGTTTTTAGGTATTTTACTTCCTTATTGTAAGATAACCTTACTAGTCATCCTTAGGTTGCTTGATTATTTTCTGATTGTAGCTTGGAATCCCCTGTTGTAATTTTTAAAAATTTAAGTAGCTATTCATTAGAGGAAAACTTATGCAGCACTTTAACCAGCAGGTGTCAGCTGGTTGACAATAAGAAGTTTACGAATCTCCTAGACAATTCAAGACTTATCATTGAGTATGAGCAGTTTTACAACAAACATATATTTGATATTTTGAAGTGATTTCTCCCTCCCTTTCTCTGCTGCTTCAACCCTGTGCCTCTCCTCTTCACTGAATATTGGTGGCAAACTCAGTCACCTCTTCTTTTACTCTTTCTCCCCTCTCTTTTACCTCTCTTGATATATTAACTTCTTTCTTCTTCCTTGAATTCTGCAAAACTTTTCGACAGCCATTTTTCTAGTAGAGAGCAGTCTAAAGTCCAAACTTTGCCCTTATAATATAATTAAAATTAAGGGGATGCTGCATCAACTGAATACAACGCTTCTCCTGCTACAACTTTGGATAAAAGAATTGACACATTCAGGAGCAAACTAGTATATCTAATTCAAATAACGAACAGAAAGGTTTTTCGAAAAAGATGGACCACTAAGGATTGGAAGGCGAAGGAGGGAGAAATGTGAATGGAAACACCTCGAACATGACGCCAACTATTTCTCCACTGCCATGCACTATGTCGTACTCTCCACACCTTATTCTGTCATTGATCTGTTTAAGATGTTGACTGATTCTTTCTTCATCAAGAGTGCGCAAGACTTGAAGAAGTGGACCAATGGAACTTGGGTCATATTCTGTACTGTAAAGCTCTTGGGCTTGATGGTATTGACATATACATTGAGTGCACTGGCGCATTTCCCTAGATGTTCTGTCTACTAGGAATTTTAGAGGAGAATCGGTGCGATCATCCTTAAAATAATTATAGAAAGTCTCCAGAAGAGGTCCCATTAGGTCCCAGGAACCACACCAAATATGATTTTCTTCGGGCATTAGCATCAAGTAGTTGAATGCATCTGAAAACCTGCATATAAAGGAAAACGGACTAAATTTGGCTGCTGCACGGGAAAATATAATTTTGATCAAATTGAGAGCAAGAAACGCATGGCGAACCATTCTTCTTTGAGCTGCCGGAAACGATGTCGCTTGAGAAGGTCTACAGATGAAATGTCGTCGTCCTCGTCTTCTTCTTCGATGCCCCTCCATCGGTCCAACAGCTCTCTCCTTGTGACCACTTTCTTCGAAGAAAACATAGCCACCCACCTTCAATGGTTTAGGGTTTTCGACCTTCCGAAATTTACAAGAGATAGTAGAGTATCAATTTTTTGCTCTGCATAGGCATAAAGATAGTACATCAAAATTTTCTTAAGGAGACGAGACATCTATTTTAATTAGGACCAAGCCGCTGATTAAAAGGGAATTAAGGGGTCGTTTGGTGAGGGTATTAAGAATAATGCTAAATGAAATAACATTTATTAATAATGTTTATATTAGACATATATATTAGTTATGTTATATTAATTATATAATAATTTTTTTTATATATTATCTTATTTGATGCATTGAAAATAGTATGTATTGTATATAAAATATATATATAAAGATATCGTAATTTACTTTTAGATATGTTGCAATATTACGAGTCTACTTTCTTCACAATCAAGTCACTACTCATTTTTTGAACACTTTTATGCTCAAAAAAGGGATATTTTGATAAAATTGTTATGAAAGAAGAACACATCAAATTAAAGTTTAACTTCAGAAACATTTTATAAACAATTCAAAAAAACTATTCATTTTCATTTTTTATACAAAAAAAATTGTGATAAATTAAAAGAAGAAATTCAAATTAACTCTTACACATCTAAATGGAAGATGCCCATCACTCAAAGGGAAAGCAATAATATTGTAAGATATTAAGAAAATCTTACAAAATTAAATAAGGAAAGAAAAATGGATGTGCTTAAAAAATTTGTAATCGTTCTCAAGCTGAAAGGCTAGATTAAATAAAAAACTATCACGAGCACCTTGAAATAAAGTTGCAAATGACATTAGCATACAATTAGTATCACAGATCATAGCTTCTTTTATGATCGTGCAACATGTCTGTAGAAGTCAGGTCTCTAAATTTTTTGTACAAACTCATTTTTATGACCCGCAATCAAGATGATGATACGTTAAACTTGTTTGTAGTTTCGAAGTACTAAGAATTAAAGCCTTTAAATCTCGATCTACGAACACCTATCTACACCCGTATATTGTGTTCTACACCCCATAGACACTCTTCGTGAATCACATATTGCGAATTTGAATTTTTGAACCTAAACCGTGGAACCCCCTTCTACAGTCCGTAAACGAAGAATGAGCCATGAATTCCTTTCATTTTGTCTAAAGTCAATTTTTCAAATTGCGATATCTCATCTAAGTGTGCCATCTACGGTTCATAGAATGAACAATGACTCGTAGAATTCACCATAGATCTTGACTTAGATTCTAAAAAAAATTCAACTTCCATGTCCCATCTACGATTCCTATCTAGGGCCCATAGATCAACCTACGATCCATAAATGGGCGTGTAGATCCTGCACTAGGTTAGTTTTTACACTTTTCTTTCTTCATTCTAACTTTTTAACTTTCATATTGTTACAAAGTAGAATAAAGAAGTAATATATATTATTTGAAATGATGTAAAAAGTACTGTAACTTACAATAATTACTAACTTAAAAATTTAAGAGAAATATAAAAATTGAAATAGTTCTCAAAATCTTATCCGTGTTCATAAATTGTATCGAAGGAATAACATATATTATTTAAAATTTACACAAAAAATATTATAAATCACAATAATTAATAGTTTAAAACAAGGCATGTAAAATTTTGATTAGATCTCGAAATGTTATATGAGTAACATAAATTGGAACTAAGTAAGTAGCATATATTATTTAGAATGATAGAAAAAAAGTATTATAAGTCACAATAATTAACAATCTAAATTTTTAAAAGACTCATAATAAGTATATTAGTGCCACATGAATCGAAATAAAGAATGTGTCATACATTGTTGATAATTATATATAAATTAGTAAATTACAATAATTAATAACTTTAAATGTCTAAAATCTATTAAAAAAATTGACTCTACAAGTTCTACCAGTTTTCGCCAAAAATGACTTTTAGAAAAAATCAGTTAATTTCAAAGAAAAACCAATTTTTGAAAAATAATCACAGAGAGTCGCCACTTAATTTTTTAAAAGGAAAAATCAAGAAAACCGTTAAAATGATTTTAAAAGATTAAAACAGA
>JBCEWC010003979.1:0-28549 GCA_038996855.1 Solanum aculeatissimum | reverse complement strand
TCATAACTTTAAGAGTAAAATTACTCAAAATGCCTTCTTAATCCTTTAAAATTTAGCCCAATTTTAGCTTTTCTCAATTTTCCTATTTTCTTTGATTTAAAGATGTATCAACTCAATGTGTCTTAAAAAACAAAAAAAATCTACTCAGCTATCTTTTAAATGCAAATGCTTTGAATACTCCTTGAACTTAACTCAATACTTTTGACACAGTAGTCTTTCATGAAATATATATAGTTCTTACAATTGCAACCTTAACTATGAAACTTAATAACTTAATTCAGTAGTGAAATCAGTAAAGACCGTGATTTTTATCAAGAAAAATACAAAAACAAGTATCTCAATGAATTTAACTAACAATGTAGAAAGCTTGTTCTCAACTCATAGACTGGACATTGGATGAAAATTCGTTGTTAAAGATTCTAAATCTAACATAGAATAACTTTTGGAGGGTCTTACATACCTATGTGAATTAGTTTCTTGAAGAATTTGAAGAAGGTGTTTGAAAGTCCTAGCTTTTGCCATTTTGAAACTACGTTCTGAGTTTGGAGAGTGTTTGAGCGTTAATGATTTGAAGAATTACGTTTTAGGGGTTTACTTAAGTGAAAACTGACATGTTTAGGCTTAAAGGGTGAGAAAGGACAAAAGTACCCCTCTTTAAGTCTTCTACGAGTCCATCTATGGCCCGTAGGAATAATCCGTAAGTTTTTGGATAAATTTTGGGGTCACTGGATCGATTTTACAAGCCTTGTCTATGGCCCGCAGAAGTATTTACAACTTGAAGTTGGGTTCGTCAATTTTAGGACTCAAAAATGGACTTGTAAAAATTTTTTCTATCAGTTGACAGTACGGGCCATAACTAAAACGATGGCCTATAAATCAGGTCGTAACTCTCACTCTACACTAGCAGTCTATAGTAAAACTATCATAACTTTTGACTCCGAACTCAAAATGAGGTGAAATTAGTTGTGTTGGAAAGATAATTCAAATTCTTTCATTTGGTAGGTCATAGGACACATAATTTTTTGTGTGCTAAGAATTATGATTATTTAAAGTTGACTCTTGCATAATCCATGGTCAAGAACTTAACCGGTAAGAAGGTTTTGAACTCAATAAGCTCTAGAAGTCTCTCATTACTCGAATTCACTTCCAGTATACTTCCCACATATATTAATGATCCTAAAAATTTAAGTACTAGTAAGGAATTTCTATGTTCAATCTTAGGTATTTTCGACGACAAATTTCCAGATCCTAAGGAGTATTCAAAGCATTTTCTTCACGATTTTTTCCTTTTTTGAGATAGATGCTTGAGTCGATGATCTTTTAGAAACAGTCTCTTTATCTCCATATGAGATAGTGGTAAGGTTTGCTTACTGTGCAAATAAAGATGATTTTTTGGATGTAAAATTTCTTAGATATTTAATAAACCTTTCTAGAATTTTATAGATTAATATCTTAGTTATATGTATTTAGGAAAAATCTAGAAAGTCTAGAGTAAAAGATATTTTGTGAAAATATTTATAGTAAATGAATAATCTAGATTTTTGTTAGATATGTAGAAAATAGTATATAGATATTTATTGTAGATGTATGTAGAATAATATCTAAAGGCATCCCTACACGAGTATAAATAAATATGACCATTAGGGATTTGTTATTAACCAAAAATTTGAATCCAATTCAAGTAGTCTTCGCTTTTAACAAAGTTTCTTCTTCTTTAATTGAATCTTTTGATCTTAGTTAATGATCTTGGACTTGCAGAAGGTCTCCGAATTAAACTTTTTTCTTCTGCTACATTTCTCTATATGTGCTCTATACCCTCCCCAAACCCTACTTTATGGAATTACACTAGATTTGTTGTTGTTGTTGTAGTATCAGGATGAGGTGGACATGATTACAAAGAGATGTTATAGAAATATACCTGAAGACATTATCACGAAGAGTGATTGATACCTCCTTGTTCAAGCCTTATGTCATCACAATTGTCGCGACAGAAAAGTGCAGAGAATTATATGATAACCATAGTGAGTGAAGGGAGGATCAACTAATAGAGATTCAGACTTAATCTTGAACGTCCGTCAAATAACCAATCTAACATGCGAGATTTTTTTTTCATTAGACATTAATTGTGGACTCTACATTAATAGGATCACGCTTAAAATAATAAAATTCTAGCATTTATTATAAAACACATAAATTTTGGCATTCAATTTCTATCTAAATATAGGCTTAGTTACCGAATTAAAATATTATAAATAACGTCAATAAATAATAAATAATCTTTTAAAAATAATATTTTAATTCAGTAACTAAGCCTAGAATGAAATAGAAATTGAATGGCATGATTTATGTATTTACAATAAATGTTAAAATTCTAATATGTGGAACTTAATTAATGTAAAGTTTAAAGCTAACGTCTAATGAAAAATAAATCTCGTATATTAGAATTGTTACTTGATGAACATTCAAGATTAAGTTTGAAACTCTATAAACTAGTATTTCCTTCATTCACTATTAGGGTATCATATAATTCTCTATACTTTTCACCGCCTACAATTGCGGTAATATAAAGCTAGGTAAAGAGGTAGAAACTAATCATCAACTTAGCTTTTGATTTCTCTGCGACAATGTCTTCAGGTATATAACTATAACATCTTAGGATCTTGATGTGCATTAAGTTTAGGTTTACAATATATTCTTAAAGTAAAATATTATTTGAAACAAGTTTAGTAATGTTTTTATATAAAATAAATAATTAAAAGATATTTAAATATAATATACGGTTACTAGTATATTTTTCACATCAATGTCACTTTTACTAGCATGTATAAAGTCTTTAATAAAATTCTCTAAATTTGTTAAATATGATGTTACACCCGGTAAAATTATCAAAAATGCCCATAGACGAGAGAGCAATTGCGTATCGCATCTTCTCAAACTTTTTCGAAAAATTTGAGCCCAAAATCGCGATCAACACAAAAAATTTGTGTGGGAAAATGGTTTTGGTTGAATTTTAGAGCAACCGGATTTAAAGATAATTTTTCGGGGCAAAATATAATTCCAAAAAAGTGTGCAATATGTCCGCATCGTAGACTTGTCGCGAATTTGCACTTAATTTTGATCCCATTATTTTCTAAGGGATTAAAAATTGATCAAAAATATTTTGAAAAAAAATGAATGTGTATGTGAAAGGTCTGCGTCACGGACCTGGTTCACCAACCTGTTCCACTGAAGTTTTAAATTTTTAATTTTTCGAGGGGCATTATTCCAGACCTTTTCTCACCCCTCCTAAACTTAACTCACGACCAATATAGCTTTAAGGTTTAAAGCTTTTTAATGGTTCTAAATTTATCTATAAGCATTTGTTCATACTATTCTTTTGTTTATAAACAAAGGAGTTGTCTTTCATTTTTTAACTATAATTTTTCTAATTTTCTACTCTTCTTCGTAAAACCTCAATTGTGATTTGCATAATATAACTATCTGCGAAAGTGGAGTAATCTCAGTCCTCACCCTTCATTATCCAAAATTGTTGCCCTTAGTTTCGTAATTATATTATTTTCATGTGTTTTCATTTCATAAAATATGTTTTTTTGCATATTCATAATTGATACGTAAAAATAAATGAATATTATGAAATGTTGAACACTAAGCTAATGGAAGAAACATTGAACATAACTTTAACTTATGGTTCATTGCCTCTCACGATCATACATGACAAAATATATATATACTTTAGCTAATGTACCTTTGCCCTTTATATCACACCCACTCACCTTTGTTATTCCCAATTTTCTTATACATATTAGCTTTGAAACTAAAATATAGCTACACAATTACACATTATATCATTCTAAACTAAATAATCAAATATCATTTATATCAATTTTTTTCTAATAAGTGTTTGAATATAGTATCAACCCTAAAATAAGTATACAAATATTTCTTTTGCTAATAATTGAATCAATGTTTTTCCGTACGTAAATATAGTCTGATAATAGTTACACAAATATAATTTTTTTTTTTAATACATAGATATAATTGAATCTTTATTTTTTTAAACTAATAATACTTCATTTTGCACTCTGTTGGCATTTTTCTGTTTCTTTTATTTTCTAGTTGATATATATAAATTCTTCTTGTGGTGCTTCAATTGATAATCCCCCAATTCCAAGCAAACTATTGAGGAAAACTAGTTTAAGAGCAATCATATTAGTGCATGCCAGATGGAGAGCAACATTTCGAAATTTATAAATCATGGCAAGTGCATACTTTTCTCTATTTTATTTTTTATATTATGATTAAATTAAATATTGCCTAAAAAAAGTCTAATTCTTTACGATCAATAATGTTGTGAAAATAAAACATAGTAGAAGCATGCTTCAGTTCAAGAATTCAAATTAAGGTAAGTATCTCACAATTTTGCAAGTATAAGCAAAATTTAAACCTTAATCTTATCATAAGTGATATTTTTATTAATTACTTATGTTCGCCAAGATGTATGATATAAAATTAAATAAAAAATAAATTTTAAATTTAATTAACGAATGAAAACTTAAAAGAGAAAATGTTAAATTATAAATAATATCAATAAATAATAAATAAATAATTTAAAAAATTCAACTTACGATAGGATTAAGGTTTAAGTTTAAAAAAATAAAGACGATTAACTTATAGCATTGTTAAATACTTTCAGAAAGTGTTAAAAATATAAATAAGTCTTTCCATCTAAATAAGCTTTAGAATATGATAGTTAATTAAGATAATTTCATATGCATGCACTTTTAACATAAAATTCCCCTAATAAATTACTATATTAAAAGAGAAACTATAAATACTACTTTATATCTATCTTCAAAAGGCTTGAAAAAATATTGTAGTTAGAGAAAATATAGTTTGATCTATGAACATCTTATGATAAAGATTAATTTGAATCATTTTTTTATTTTTTAGTAAAATAGAAATTTGAAAATCTTTTATGCATGCATATATTTGATTTTTTTTTAAAAATTAACATATAAACTAAATAATAATATTCTTCTTTAATTTTCGGATACCATTTGTATTTTAATATTTTAGAAGTCCTTATAAAATATCAAATTGATGTTATTAAAAAAAGAACTTTTTAGAAAAAAATATCCAGAAATTTATTTTTTATTATTGATTTCGGTCCAGACTAAGTACCAACCAAATAAAACTAATATAATTAACATGATTTAATTCAATTTCTGAACTCAACAGACATAAAAAAAAAGTTTCACTTGTATATTATTTTTTAGAATCGAAAATAATGTTTACATATTTTTACTGGTATTTTAGTATTTACATATTTAACAGTAAGTATCAATTGCATTAACCTTCACATATTGAGGTGTTTGAATTCTCTATACCAATGATAGTGCATTCTCCCAAATTAGTTTTTGCATTAATTAATTAGTGTTTAATTTTTATTTTCTTATTTCAAGTGTTTAATTTTTATTTTTGTAGCTTATTTTAAAAATTCGTGGATGAATTTTTACTTTTTTATAGAGCATAAGTATTCTCATGTATACCTAGCCTACATAATTTGACTTCTAAAAATTATGTTTTATTAGGCAAAAATTTAATTTAGTCGTTAAAAAGCAAAAATTTAAAGATCAAAACTATTTTTTTAAGGAAATTTGTGGAATTTCTATTTTTAGGAATGTGATGCTTAACAGTTTGAATAAGCTAACGAGTCGAGTTTAGAAGCAAAGGAGAAGAAAAGGGGAACAACACCAAGAGCTTTTGAGACTAGTGCTTTTCGCTTATTTTAGCTACACTCGAGGCATCATATTGGAGAGGATGTATAATTAATATAACTTAAATATCAAACCAAGTGATGCCACATAAATTGGGACGAACTAAAGATGTACCGACAAACCTAAATGCAAGAATAAATAAGGTATAAAAGCACTTAAAAGAAAATATATATCTATGAATAGAAATTCAATTCTCTCCCCTTAAATATCTAAAAACTAGCCAAGGTTCATTGTATTTGAGTTTTGGATAGGCTAACATGTATAAATTAATATCCTTTAGGTGCAAGCCATCTAGAGCTTCTCATCTTAGCTTTCCCTTTTACCTCTTTTCTAATGCAAGCTAACATTCTTGTGCGAGGGATGTTTGCATTCCCTCTAGGTCTCAAATTTATTTCACTTGTAGTTAATGCCTACCGCTTAATTTGCAATTATTATCAAGTCGTCTCCTTAACTCTACTCTTAAGCTTCATATCTAATACCACAAACTTTGTATAATATACATAAAAATATACTTTTTTCGTTTTAATTTATTTTGCTTTGTTAGTCCATTTAAACAAGAACATTTTTCTTTTTTCTTTTACAGTATCTATTTTTTATATGACATGTTCAAAACTACAACAAAATTAAAGAGTATTTGAGCACACTCTACCACAAAATTCAAAAATGTTTCTTTACTTTTTAAAATTCTTAATGAAGTCAAAACAAAACAATCAAAATATACATTTATGACCAAATAAGATTGATGGTCTAAACTGTAGACGTGATGGTTTATTCATGTCGATTACTCCCTCCGCCGATCTTTTTGAACCCCTAAAATTGTTTAGCAATAAAACTCACATTGAGTGGAACTTCACAATTTACCATGTCGATGAATTATTGCAACATAAATATTTAGAACTTGTTTTAACCCAAAAGATTTGACGCCTCATTTCCTTCAAATCCAAAATCAAACAATATAACATAAGTTGGGATATGAAAAGGTTGAAGGCTAATATACCATTTGCCACCTCCAAAATCCAGCAAGCAAACTTAGTACCATCAAACAAGCGATGTATCAACCTCTAATTATTTAAATAAAGCCTGACTTGGATAACCAGCTGCAAGGAAAAAAGGTAGTAATTTATGATAAACTCACATCCATAAAATCCTCAACAGGGGATCTCCTTCCTATGCTAAAGGGCTAAAAGTACCAAAATGATAAATCTAATCAATTACATCTCTACCAATATGCTTTAAACTGAAAAAACTATCCAGAACCTAGCACCACCATAACCAAGAAGCTATGATAGGCATTTGCAAGCTGCAACTATATTGTGCCAAACAGCAAATAGTGCACAAGGCATAATAGCCTCTTCAATGAGCCACAATGGGTCCAAGAATGTAAAGAGGCACTCTGCAAGAGAAGGAGCTCCACTACTACAAGATGTGCAACAAATAATCAATTTTTCCCTCTTGCACGCTTCTTTCCACTCTTTGGCTCATTTTGTTGTTCCTTCGATGCACTAGAGGATTTCTCCTTGGTGCTGCCATCAGAGTTTTTGGCTGAGTTAGTTGCTTTTTCCTTCTGGTTCCCACTCTCTTTAGCCTTAGATGAACTAGATTTTAGCTTCTCCATACCATCAGCACTGGACTTGCTACCACTTTGGGGGGGTTTAATTTTGGACTTGTTGGAAGCTTTAACAGTTTCTTGCTTGGACTTGTTGGCAGTCGTTGGTGGAGTATCTTGCCTGGACTTGGATTTGGGAGTACTACTAACATCTTTAGACCTGGCAGATGGCTTTTCAGTATCAACAGATTGGTCAGTGCTCTTTTTGGATTGATCCCCAGACTTGCTGCTGGTTGTGGTGTCAGTTTTTCCAGCAGATTTTGAGCTGCCATCTTTCAAGTTGAGTTTACCCTTGGATTTCTGTCCAGATTTTGCTGAAGCATCTTTTGACTTGCTACAAAAAGAGCCCCACAATTGAAACCATTAGGCTGACAAAAACATCAGTGCCAATACGTCACACAAACACATGGTTAGGAAGATTATACCAACCTTTTAGGTGAAGCCTCCATTCCGTGCTTTGGTGATGGTTCAGCAGTTCTAGGTTTTTTCTTCCTGTGACTGACATCAAAAACAGAGACAAAGTTACACAAAGAATAGTCGTACTGCTAGAATATTTTGAAATGGAATTTCAGTACTTTATTTTGAAGATTTCCGTCTTTGCTAACTTAACACAATGGACAGAATGAATGTTAAGCACTACTACACAGAGAGATTGAGAAAAGAGTACAAACATCAAACTGAGTATTGGTCTCACTTTGCTCATCGAAGCAGAATTTTCATGTAATAAAGGAAATCACAACCACTCATATCAACATAACATACCACTTCTCCAGTAACTAAAAGCAGAATATTTGGAAAAAGAACGAGGAAATCCAGTAATTAGATAGCATTGCATGCACCCCACCCCCACCCCCAAAGAAAAAAAAATGAAGCTATAGACTGGACAAAGATATCATCAAAGCAACACATAAGTAGAATAAAACAGCAACAAGAATCATCTGTTGTTTCTTCAGTTGAGACTTATTATTAAGTGGCTATAGTGATATATGGTCACTTGAAGGACAATCTTAGATTAAAAAATGCAGAAAGGGTTTCAAAAAAGGAAGACAATTCAGATCACTTGACTCAAATAGAGTAAGCATCTTCAGGTGTAAATAAATGCTTCAAAACCAAAGACGAAAATGGACATAAATGGCCATGCTTACCTTTCAGAAGCTGCATCAGCACTTGCTACTTGCTCCTGTCAACAAATGCACAATAACGTATCAAAGAAACATAACCATAATAAAGCAAACATAGTCAGTAACTAACCTCTCCTGACATATTATCATCTTCAACAAGTTCCCAGCGTTCCTTCGAGAGATTTAATTTTTCTGTCTCTCCATCATTATAGTTCACCTAATAAGAAAATTTTTAATCATCGGGAGTATTACATCAATGTGAACAATTCCATTTCATGAAGCAGAAAACAAACTGCACTCACTGTGAACTTTTTCTTGGAAGAATTATAACTGCCAACCACCCCTTCATAAAATCTGCAACAACAAATCAGTATTAGCAAAAAAATCTAATTAAAAATTCTAATTCATATCTCGAGGTAACCACAACTTGCATCCTCATTTCCCAAGACGCACAACTATGCTTACCAACCCCATATTAAAGCAGAAATAGGAATATTATTCCTCGGATACAACATACACTAGTGCAGATAAAAATTATCACCACTAATACAGAACTGGAGAACTTACTCATTTACAACAACATGCCCAGTGAAATCCCAACTTACTCGGATACAATGAACCCAATATGACAGTAATTCCAAACTATCACACAAGAATGAGGAAGGGAAACAAAACTGTTCTGCAGCATAATAGATGTAAAATGAACACATACCTTGAATCTAATGGCCACCAAACTTTGATCATTTTACCAACCAGGTTCTTATCACATTGCACAATCTCTTTTACCTGTCAAGTAATAGCAGTATAGTGGCACTGAGCGATTAGGTATATCTCTCCCAGACAAACCACTGATTAATCACACAAAAGGACTCTAGAAGGTAAGTGGATTTATTTAAATAGAACAGTTCGTCAAGATAGCTTTCTTCGTGCATTAAATGTAGACAAGTAGTCGAAAATAAGTGGCTAAGAGTGGCAGTAACACAGAAGGAGAAATAAGGCGGTATTCCTGCCAAAAGGAGAGAAAAGAGTATAAGGCTTTTGCATTCACAATCAACAAGATTAAGGTGGCATTTGCATTTGGCGTTGGCTGTTTGCAAATACCAATGTTAGTTTTTGGAACAAGCAACTGTTAAAAACATGCAAAAATTCCTTTCGGTTTTCCAAATAAGTTCTGTTTTCATTTAAAAAAATTGTAATAACAGATGTATACTAGCACTAAACATGTTGCAACACTAAATTTGCTATAATTACTATTGGCTTTTAAAATAATAAATCAATAGGAACAACTGGTCAACTAAAAACAATTTTCAACTTTAAAAAAGCAGCGGCATAGCACAGAACAATAGAACATAAGTATCGAAACACAAGAGGGGATAAAATGGGTAAAACATGACAGTAATGTGAAATGCTTACCTTGTCCTTGCCTGAAGAAGGCTTTTTCTTTGCACTTGTCATGTGAGTTTCAACTTCATCACTTACATGCTTAGCAGAGTTATCGGGAGACTCTGGCATGGGCACGCTCTTCTGCACAACTTGCCTACTCCCCTGCACAACGAAATAACAGCAGATGAGACAGACATGGAGGGTCTTGGTAAGTTTAACCCAGAAGTAGAGTTGAACAAGCTCAGTTGTAAGAATTGCACATGCAGGAAAAAGTGCACAGCATATCAATAGCATCTAGAACAAAATGTGCATTATACATGAAACCAATAATGTAAAATGCTTACCCTGCCCTTGCTTGAAGAACGTTTTCGCTTTGCAGTAGTCCTGGGAATTCCCTCTTCATTATCTTCTTCATGTTTAACAGAGTGATCAGGAGACTCTTGTGAAGGCAACATCTCCTGCACAGTGAAATTGACTACTGAAAAGACGTACAAGGACACATTGGCAGTCCAACAGGAAGATGAAGTTACACTGAGAGGAGAAAAATAACTGAACGTCATATAAACTAAAAGATTTAGTAAGTATTTACCTGACTAGCTTTTCCATGTCCACGCTTTTTGCTATCTTCCTTATTTCTCACAGATGGACCAACCTGACTCCTACTTTTGGTATCAACTTTCTTACCCGATTGCTTCTGCTTTTTAGCCTCTGTATCACTGGTGGATCCACCTTTCTCTTTACGACAAGGCTCTAAAGGAGTTTTCTTCAAAGGGCGCCTCGCCTGCCTAACTTCCAAGTCACTTCCAGCTTCCAATTCCTTCTTAGAGACACTGTCTTCTTGATTAAAGGTGTTCTCCTTGGGCCGACCACCCTTCTTTGGTGCACTCTCTTCAGGAAGGCTCTGACCTGGAGATGATGGAGCAATATTCACATCTTCCTCAGATTCTTTGGGCACAGCGTGTTCATTAGTTTCTGGTTCCTTCTCCAACAAGTTGGCCTGCTCAACCGCTGGATCTTCAGAAGCTGAACTTTGGTCATCTTTGTTTCGATCATCCTGATGATCTTGAAGCTTCTCAGCCTCTTTTCCACTTCCTTCAGGAACTTGGTGAGAAGATTCTGCTGAATTTATTGATGAAATTATTTTCCTTCCTCTTTTCTTAGTAGGTTGTTCTGATTTGGGCTCTGACTTCGTAGCCTTGGGCTCAGACTTTGTAGACTTTTCAACCCTTGAATCATCAGATTCAGATTTGGATGGTATCTTTGAAGCATCATGGAGATCCACCTCATCATGATCTCCAGCCTTCATCAACGATTCTGTTTCAGCAGCCACTCCCACATTCTCCAAACCAACACCATTACTTGTAATCGACTTGGGAGACCCATTCACAGCAGGATCAATATCTTCCGAACGTGCCTCCTCCCTTGCACTCTCAGCCATCTGAACAAGCAAGAAAAGTTTCCAACTAAATACCTTTAATCAACATCCAGACAACAGTGATTGCACACCATAAGCATACTATGGTACTAACATATTCAATTTAACTCCACACCACCATTTAGACTATTTGAAGATGGAAATATGAGTATTTGATGTTCAATTTGAACAATAATGAAGTTGCAATTCTATAATTTCACCTGCGGAAGAAATTGAAGTTTTGTAAAAGAACCCCATTATTTCATTTCAAACACTCAAACAAGTTATTCAAGTTCAAATTTTCTATTTTAGGTGGAGTTGAGATGGTGAACAAATTTGAAATACAAACATTGACTTGCAAATAATATTTCATTGTTTTGCAAGTTTTATATGTCCAACGGCAACCAGATAATATAGAAACCACATGCCTGGTCTGCTTCAACTGAAGATGCAGTAGCCACTTTGCTCCCACCATCCTAAATATGATAAGAATTCAGAGGCAATGTACGACAAAGCTAAGTCAAAAACGCAGGGAAAATCACTAAAGAAAGTTATCCAAAGCCTCACACCTGAGTGGCCTGAGCAGCCTCTGGAAGTTCAGCCAACTTGGTTTCGGTGACCTTCAAAATACATCAATATCAAATCTCTAGAGCAGATATAAGGGTAATTTACATTGTTAGCAGTAATAAATAGCATCCGACTTTCAAGTCGTTCTTGTGCAAAAAAAAAATTTGCAACAATAGCAGGTCAGAACCAACAACATTCACAGAAAGAAAATGTCTTCAGTTCCTGATGTGCAACAGGTTGATATGGGAAAGACAACATAGTTGATTTTTCTTTTGATAAACATATAAAATAAAATAGATATAACCAAATGCTCAATCATTATAACAAGTGAAATGGCCACATTCAATATGACTGAAGGGGAAAAGTTGGGCATGCTTTGCAGCCCTGTGTATTGCCAAGAGTCATGCATATGTAACTATCCCTTCTCGATGCAAATTAGTGAAATATCAACTATCCTTATGAATGAAAAATATCTAGATATCTTCCATCAAAACAGCAGAATTTCAACAGTAACTGTGTCCATAAATATGGACAGCCACAGACAGATAATATTTTATGTAATCAGGCCATTTTTATGGGAAAACATCAAGATATACACTCTTCCACACACACAGGAGGAGCAGAGACAATGCATACAAGATTTAAACAGGGATAGGAAAGAGACGTTTTAACTTGATGAACATCAACACAGCACCACCACTATCAAGCCAGCAGATATTAGCTAAACCAGCAACTTAAACACAAGAAATGGTTATCATCTTTCCCTAGATGATGCAGGAACACGTAAATGTGTCGTTGACTTGATGTTTACCCATACAGATGGTAAGTCTAGCAGCAAAACTTCAGACACAGAATAACTTAGAAGAATAGGTTCACTAACCAATTGGTCCTTGGGAGCACTGTCATTAACACCATCAACAGCTGGAAGAGTCCCTTCCAACACTGAAGTAACAATTGTATTGTACTCATTTAAAGAGATTTGCAACGATTCTACTGCTTGAGCTAAGTAAGGCTTAAGCTTCACAGCAGAGTTCACAAATACTGTCTCTCCCAACCTTTTAGCAATTGGTGTGACCTCCTGAAACAAAATTATTAATGTCTAGCACCATCACGAAACTAGAGAGACATAAGAGGTATAATACAAAAAGAACAACATCATCTATTCAACCACAACATACCTCATTGTCCTTTTTAACACTAGCCAATAGAGGTGTAAGCAACTCTAAGGAAACTTCTTCACTTTCTTCCAGCACAAGAGTCATGATAGTTGCCATGGATGAAAAAACAAGCTCATCTTGATCCTCTCTGAAAGTGGAAGTCAACAAATAAACAAGACACTCATTATTACAACCTTAAATGTTCAATAGGAATTAGCATACAAAATAACAAGAAAAATCAAGAGCCTCACAAGTGGTAGAGGACATAAGCCACATCATTGGATAATCAACAGCATCGATCTATTTAATAGCTTTTAATCAAGCATCATCCAGTTAAACCAGTGCAGCAAGTAATTCATTAATAAGTTCACTATCAATCCAAAAGCGAGCACCAGGGAAAACATGGTTATGTACTGGCAGGGAGTTCATTTTTCATACATTTTTGTACTGTTGAAAGAAAAATCACACCAACTATTCGGGTTTTAAATATCTTTTAGATGCAAAACCTACCAGCTTGCTATTGCTTCATACATAGCTACCAGGAGCGTATGGATAAGCTCTTAGATACTTTCAGGAGGGAAAAAAACACATTCAATGGATTTGTTGTTTCTAGAAGTTCATTTTATATTTTCAATAAAGAAAACTAGAGAAGTTGCCCACAGAGGCAACTTTCAACCCAATTCTTTGCTGGTGAATCACCAGTTAAATATCGTCAAACAACTCTGTCATTCTGACATGACTAATCAGTAAAAAAATATCTTTTAAGAGCTAGGACTAAATCATTTCAATGAACTCCTAAAAGTTGATCCAATTGGATATAGACAATCAAAACAGGTAACCAACAGATCTCACCTCTGCAAAACAACACACTAATCAAACAGAAACCCAAGTACAGAAGCACCAAAGTGATGAATCTGTTAGCACCGCAAGAAATCCAAAAACATATAAAAAAAAAGAGAACACTACAAGAGAGGCCAAAATTTCAGATTTTTGTTTTGAGAATGTTATCTGTATGTTCAACCACATTTACAGTTCTAGAGAATTGCAAAGTCCTGTTCGTCTTACAAGGAGTCCAGTAACACTAGTAAAGTTCCAATCATAATTTCAGATATGATCTCAAATCCTACAAATTCAAGAACTTGTAAGTACAGTGTCTATCTTGTAATTATGCTTGACATGCTTGAAAAAAGGACTTCTTAACTAGAAGCTCTACATAAAAATATAACCAAACTTGAGAAGCACCATTTCATAAATCAAAATCACATTTTGATGGAATGTAGGTATTACAACTTCAGATCTAAAACCATGTTCAAGACTATAAGAACACTCAATGTTGGGCTATATCAAAAATAACCAAGGTTGGCATGAAAGAAAATTGCTAAAGAAGAAGAAACACACCATACCAGAAATCTTTAACCACACATTTTTTAATGAAGAAATCTGTAACCAAACATTATAGAAACAAAATTATTGTCGAACAATTAAGAAATATTCGTCATACCTTATAGTTTTAAGGAAGTGCTGAAACATCTCAGTAATGAGCTTATCACATTCTAGATCCAGCATGACAACACATGACCTGACCTTGGCCACTGTCTCAAGGATCATCACCCTCTTATTGTACGATCTGCTGGACTGATCATTCAAATTCTCAAAGGACGATACAATTAATTGGAAGACATCCTGTATCAAACAAATGGAATGTTATTGAAGGGCTGACATAACAAAGAACAATGAGAAAGCAAACTTCAAACTTCTCATACCTTCATTTTGTCATCATCATAAGGAGCGTCTGGTGCAGTTATTCTAGTTATCTCACTAATACAAGAAGCGACTGCAACCTTCACATCAACATCAGAATGCCTCAAGAGATCATTTGCGGCCAATGCCTTCATCAATGGAGAAAGTGCATCATGCATTGATTTCGCTGGAGATTGCTCCACTTTTGAAAGAGAAGACTCTACATGCTTAAAGAAGAGGAAACCAAAAGGATATTAAGATTAGGCAAGCAAAAGACCGTGCATGAGTTTCAGCGAGTGAAATACGGTATGTTATTGGCAAAATTAATCGTAAAACCCGAAATCTGCCTAAACTAACAGTCATAACAACTTCTGTTTTGTTTTACTAAAAGTATCCATGATAGATGGGCAATGTAAGAACTATCATTATTGATAGGAAAGAGTACATCCCAAAAAAAAAAAAAAATAAGTTAGCAAGTGTAAAGGACCTGTAAAGTTAACAAAGCTCTCCAGCTCTAAAACATTTGTTGTCGACTATGGTACACCAAAACTAAGCAAGAATATGAACTTGGACTCACGACTAACTACATTGTCCTTTTTTAACTTTAAAAAGCTCCAGCATTTCTTTTTCTCCAGGTAACCAACCATACTACTGCAGGGATAGAATTCCAATCAAGTTTGAGAAAAAAATCTAAGTAGGAGTTAATTTAAAAACAAGGGCCAACTTGATCCTCTTTACTAAAGATCATGCTAGGGTACCTCCTCAGAGGGTCTCACACATTGATGGAAAGATAACAATTTTAGCCGGCACCAATTTTATCCGCACAGGCTAAAGGTTCTGTATTTTCCTACAAGAATTATGGCAGCATAAAATCACACAAACCAAATTTTCTAAACAATAATCTAATGGACATAATTTGGCACATTCATAAAATCTCTCATTTGTATCAACAGAATATGTGATCTGCTTCTGCAAGTTATCAAGGGTGTTCCACAAAACTCATGGCTCCAAAATATAGAGCTGTTACTGTTTATTATTCTGTAACCAGGAACATGAAGATGCACCGTCAGATTTCCTCTAATACTAAAATACCAATTGCTTTATGAGATTGTTAAACACAAATCCATGCATGTAAACTGTCATTAGGGAAAGACACCCGATAAAAGGTAGCTTATTTCATTGTGGCTTCTCAATTAAGAGGGGGTTTAAATCAATAAACCATTTGCATATGAAAATCATCACTTCAGAAAAAAACTAGTATTGCTCATCCAAAAATGTCAAGATTACACCGACTATATCATGTTCAAATTATTTAACTACAGACATGTTCATATGTCTGACAATTCGAACCACAGAACTCTAGGGCCCAAACAAACAAAGTGACTCATGTATACATCACATACAAGAACATCATACTCATTGAAATCCACATCCCACAGATGGGGTATGGGAAAAAAGAGGGTTGCCCTTGTGGCAACGCCCATCCATCGCAAACCCTGATGCTTCAAGATAGTTTAAACCAGACTCCCTAAACACAGTCGACCAGTTAAAAGAAAAAAATGGAAAATTACCGGCAGGCAGCATATGAAGATACAGAAACTACTTGTCAAAAAGATATGCAAAAATATCTCCAATACGCAGAGACAACAAATATCAAAAGAGATTTAGAAGAAACACCAGGAAAGGCAGGAATTTTTAAAAGCAGTACTTTCAATAAGCAGGATAGTTCAACTCAATGGCAAATTGGAATAGCAGGTAGGCAATTAAGAAATTTTTTTGAAGAAAAGTACAGGACTTGCATCAAACAAATGGATAGGAAGAGTTTATCAAGTGTAAACTAGAACATATGGTAATTATACTGGGTGGAGGACAATGAATAAAGAAAGGTCTTTAATCATACTTTGAATGATTAAAAGTGGTAATCTGTTACTTCGTCATCAGAATAAATTCAAAGTTGGTAACGGTGTTTAAGTGCTCTATATAGAGAAAGAATTAGAATATTGTCCAAGGAGATGACGTCTTCTACATCACAAGAAAGAGAAACTACAACACATAACCAACGTAGTCCCACAAGTGGGATCTTGGGAGTATTGTGTGCATGTAGACTGCCCACTAACTTGTGAAGGTATTGGCAAGGTTGTTTCCAATAAAGAGAGGCTTTACATCATATTTTGATGAACTAAAATCTGATAACCTTTATTTGTTTTCAAAATAAATTAAAAGTCGATAACCGTGTTCAACAAGGTCAGAGCTGTGGTGGTACTAGGGTAATCAGCCAAACACACTTAACCTTAAATATTAGTTTATATTAGTATATATAGAACTTTGAACACCCTTTGACACCACCGAGAGCAGTAGCCTAGCAGTCAAGGGTGTGCATGGCACTCCCAGATGCGGAATGCTTAGGTTTGATTCCCTGAGTCCACAAATAGTTTTATTATTTTAAGACTTCCAGTTTTTTCTTTAGATCTAGGCCTAACTAGCTCAGAATTTTGAACACCCTTTGACACAACCGAGAGCAGTAGCCCAGTGGTCAAGGGTGTGCACAACACTCACGGATGCGGAATGCTCAAGTTTGATTCCCTGGATCCACACATAATTTTATTATTTAGTAGCCTCCCACTTATTTCTTTTAAATCTAGGCCTAATTAGCTCAGAATTTTGAACACCCTTTGACACATCCAAGAGCAGTAACCCAGCTGTCAAAGGCGTGCACAGCACTGCCGGATGCAGAATGCTCAAGTTAGATTCCCCGAGTCTACACATAGTTTTATTATTTTGTAGCCTTCCAGTTTTTTCCTTAAAATCTAGGCCTAATTAGCTCTCAAGTAAAACGCATCACATAAAAAGTAGAAACCCTACCTGAAAATCACTTAAGAGAAACATCTTAAACAATTCGAAGTGATAAAAAATGGTACTAAATAGTTTAAGATACCAAAAAAACCTAAATTAAAAAAATCTAAACAAAATCCCATTAAACGCAGCTTAAAGATATATACCATAACAGGCACACAACAAAAATATGTATATTTATAAAAAAAATGAATTCACATGAAAAAAATCAAAAAATAGAAAAGGGCTTACGTCAAGCAAAGGGAGGAGTTCATCCCGTGAAGAAGGAGGCTGAAGCAGCTTATTCCCAGCATCGGAAATCTGCTGTTCCAGCTCTTTATCTACCGGAGCCATCGTTTCCGTTTTCGCTTCGAAATCTTCCAGAAAAATCCAAGATTTATAACCTAAAAACACTCCTCACACCATCAAAAACACGAAGACGCCCAAACGAAAACCCTAGAAATCGCAATTGTTTCGCGTTTTGCAGAGGCAAAAGGGATCTTGTGATGAAACCCTAGAAGAACCGAGTGACCTTTTTTTTTTTTTGAGTATAGTAGAAATACCGATGGGCTGTTTTTCGCCTTTTATATTTTTTATTTTTTGTTCTTATTTGGAAAGATAATAAATGGTGTAAATTTAAAGGGTTGAATTTATGGAGGGCTTTCGTTGTTGGAAAATAAAAAGTAGGGAGAATCCCGCTAGGAGGTCGGAATTATGTTGAGTCATTGAATTTGAATTTAATTCTGAATTTCAAGTCCGCCTGTTGGAATTGGAGGAACGTGGCATTTTCTCCATTTTTTAGATGTCCAAATACCCTGTCTTAATTTTATGTTTTTTCGGGGAAAAAAAAATAACTCCAATTCTTACCTTTCCGCTATAAATATAAATAAAACTAGTGTGCGTAGCCCGTGTTATGCACGTGCCCAATATTTTGACTCTATAAAAATAATTTATTAAAGGTAATATTATAAAATATAATTAAAGTGGCTAAAGAAATAATTAATAAAAATAGTATAATAACTCAAGCAGACACGTCAATCGGCAACTGTCTGCTTAATCGAGACGTGTCTGCTATTCTTACTTATAATATAATTGTGAAAAAATAATTTATTAAGGGTAATATTATAAAGCATAGTTAAAGTAGCTGAAAAATAATTAATAGAAATAATATAGTAAAATCAAACAGCTCAAGCAGACACGTCAATCGACAGTTGTCTGCTTAAACAAGCAGCTACATCCAAGACGTGTCTGCTTATCCACTACTTATATAAGGTCTAATTTATCATTTTGTATTTATTTTATCATAATTTTAATATTTACACAATTTAAAATAATTGATTTACGTGATATAGTATAATCATAGTTAAAATAACTGAAAAAAAATTTTATTAAGGGTAATATTATAAAATATAATTGAAGTAGCTAAAGAAATAATTAATAAAAATAATATAATAAAATCAAGCAGCTCAAGCAGCTCAAGCAGACACGTCAATCGACAGTTGTCTGCTTATATTAAAGGTAATATTATAAAATAGAATTGAAATAGCTAAAGAAATAATTAATCGAAATAATATAATAAAATCAAGCAGCTCAAGCAGACACGTCAATCGACAACTGCCTACTTAATCGAGATGTGTCTGCTATTCTCACTTATAATATAGTAGAAAGCATAGTTAAAGTAGCTGAAGAAATAATTAATAGAAATAATATAGTAAAATCAAGCAGCTCAAACAGACACGTCAATTGACAGTTGTCTGCTTAAGCAAGCAGCTAAAGCCAAGACGTGCATGCTTATCCACTACTTATATAAGATCTAATTTATCATTTTGTATTTATTTTATAATAATTTTAATATTTACACGATTTAAAATAATTGATTTAGATGATATAGTATAATCATAATTAAAATAACTGGAAAAAATATTATTAAGGGTAATATTATAAAATATAATTGAGGCAGCTAAAGAAATAATTAACAGAAATAATATAATAAAATCAACCCGCTCAAGTAGACACATCAATCGGCAACTGTCTGCTTAAGCAAGCAGCTGAAGCAGGCACGCCGACCAAGACGTGTCTCCTATTCACACTTATAGTAGAGTAGTAGATATAAAATATTATTGTTGTCGTAGGAGAGTTTATAGTTTTATAAATTATAATTCAATAGTAATTATACAATAGGTATAAAGACGAGTATAATTAGATCAAAAAAATATTAAACAAATGTGATTAGATAGATATAATGCAACTCCAGATTAGCAAAGATGTGATCTTAGATAAGAGGCTATGAAAGGTGTGTAATTGGAATAGAAAGTTAGTAAGATATAGAATGTGGTCTTGTATTTCCAAGACATTAACTCATATAATGTATTGCTTTTGATTCGGCCATCACTTGTTTATTGTGTTTAGGTTATCATATTATCATATAGTTTGTTGTTGTTTTCTTATTAGTTGTTTGTTTTCTCCACTAGTATTTTCTCTTTTCGTAAATAGTTTGATATGTTGTACTCAAGGCGAGGATCCTCCAAATGCAATCATTTTACTTTTACGAGGTATAAACATGATAGGCATACACTATATCCTTCTCAAACCTCACTATTAATTGTTGTTGAAAAAATATTTTTATCAAATTGTTGGCAATTGTTATGCAAAGAGAATATGTTGAGATGCAACAGTGATGACATTAGATGAGGACATTTTTCAGCAAGGCTTGAAATAAAGGTCGGGACTTTAAGTGGAAGCTTTTGTACTTGAGCAGTCATTTATTAATTTATTTTTAGCGTACCAAGATAATCTAGCTAACATAAGGAAAATGACTTCTTTTTCTTGTTGTGGTTTATCACAAGTTATTATTTCAAAAAATGAGCATGATTACAAAAATTAATAGATTGATTCAAGTGAATAGATAAAACGTGTTTTGCATTATTATATGACATTTTGATATAGTTATCTTTCGTATTCACGTAATTTTTTAAATTGATAGGTTAAAATATAACTAGCTTCCTCCATAATCTAACCTTCCAAAAAGATGAGATTGTGCATATTCAAAGTTTGGATATATCAAACTAACGATTCTCATTTGAATATAAAACATTATAATTATCATGCGAGTTTGAAACATAAATGACGTGATGTAATGACCTTGAAGATCATTTTTAGAATTTTCAGCTAAATTCTTGTTTTATCCCTTTATGAAAGTTGTTTCATATCATTTTTGGTTAAGTTGAAAAGCTAGATTTCGAAAATCTTGTTAAAAGTTAGAGTTTTACAAAAGTAAGAGTTTTTAAAGGCTTAAGTTGAGAAATTTTAAGTTTTGGAGTCATTTTTAGCTTTGAGTGTCGGTTTGCAATTCTATCGATTCCATTGGCTGTGGAATGTTGAAACTAATCTATGTAAACTTGCAGAACTGAATTCTGAGTTACAATGAAGTTTTTGGACGCAAAATTGTGTTTTTGGTCATTACCAAAGTCAAAGTATGACTTTGGTCAACATTCAGAGTTCGGAAGCTCAGATTGAAATTCCAACGGTTCCAGTAGTTCCATATAGTCAAATTAATGCTAGAAATGGTCTTGTTATAATTTTTGGAGTTTTTAAGAACAATTTTGATATTTTGAGTTTTAAACTAATTAATTGAGTTGCATTGGTAATTGTGCCGAGAAGATCTCGGAATCAAATTTTGATTATTCTGTTGGGTCTGAATCACCATTTTTTGTATGGATACATGTTTGGTTAGTGAAATTTGATTTATGGATGAATTTCGAAAGTCTGAGTTGGGATTTTAAAAGTTGTGTTTTTCTGCTGTTTTTTCATTGTTCTGGTGCATATGCATTTGTTCTGTGTTCACAAATAATTAACCTCGTTCCCGCAGTGTATGCACTTAGACCTCCGCGTTCGCAAAGGTGTGGGGCGCATTTGCGGAGCACGCGCGTGCCTATCCCTCCGCGTTCACGGAGCACAATTAGGGGCTTGAACAGTGATTTCTTTTAAAGACGATTTAAAACTCATTTCTACCATTTTTAATATTTCAATCTTTGTTTGAGAGGGGAATTTCAAGATTTTTCAAGGTTAATTGATTGGCTAACTATTTTCTAACTTATTTCATTGATTTTCATTGATTAATTAGTGTTTTGAGTTTATAATTTTGGGTTTTAATGGTGAAATTTGGGGATTTTTGGGACTTTGATTTCTAATTTTTAATTGATGATTCCTCCTTCATTTTAGCTCCATTTTGAATGATTTTTCATCGTTAGAATCCTTATTTCGAGGAGAACATTTTTATGTGAATTTTTTTTATTCTAGCTACTTCTTTTGACATGAGATTTTTGATCATTTTTCCCTTTCCACCCAAATTAATCGATTTTAGCGTCAATAGACTCGTTACGTGATTGTGATGTTATGTTTGAATAGTGACGTGTCGGGTGCAAATTTGGAGAGAAAAATTCTTGTTACTACTTGATTCGACTACTAGTTGAGGCAAGTGGAATTTTTAACCTTGTTAAACTTACTTGAACATTATATTTCCTTTTTTTATGGCTTGATATGATTGAATACTTGCGGTTGATTGAGTAGTACTTGCGAAATTGTGAATTTTATATATGACTTGGAAATGAATTATCGAGATTGATAGTTGTTGACTTTTGCTTTGGTTTGGGAATCCTATATGATATGATAATGTGGTTTACGAACAGTGTTATGTGGCTTATCGTTGGAATTGGATATATATTATGGTTGAGTTTCACCTGTGGGCTAGAAAGTTAACATAGGCTTGAAATGGACATGCTATTATACCTTATTGATTGGTTATTGACCTGAGATGATGTATTTATTATTATGTGGACTCTCATTCGCACTCATCTTCATCGCATTATATATATATGTTATTTATGTGCATTGTCACTGAGAGCCACCGATGAGAAATAGGGATCGGGCTACATGTCTGTGGCAAGAAACATTGAAAGTGAAATAAAGATCGAGTCACACGTCTCTGACGGAAAACACTGAAAGAGAAAAGGGATTGAGTCACACGTCCGTGATGAAGACACTGATATGAGATATTGATATACTGAGATAAGGCCTCACGTTCAGGGCAAATACATGGACAGTATGTCCCCTATGGGTTCCGAATTAATTATATTAGCGAATGTGTATCGTAGGACAGACATGCATCACGATAGTAGACATTGCATGCATTTCGTCATTTCATTTCTTCTCATGTCATTTCCACTTCATATCATACTATATTATCATATATTGTGATTTGATGTAGTTATTGTGAATGAACTATATGATGGTTATACTTGAGCTACTTGTTGAACTCTTGAAACTACTTGAAAATATTTGTTATGTGATTGAGCTGTATATTCATGATATATTTGCGATGTTATTGAGTTATATTCTGAGATATCTGTTGAAAGGAATTATTGAATAGAGGCTTGCCTATGTATACTGTTGTTACTGTGACTTTTTTGAGTGTAGGGGTGTAGTTCGACGATATGTGATTGATGTGGAAGGAGCATTTTGTTTTTTATGTTTTACTTGTTGTTTAGATCCTTTTGTTGAGTGTCTGTATTTATTGTACTTACCTTTGTTTCTACACATGTGTGTAGATTGCAAGCCCGATTCTACCTGAGTTAGCTTCCATTATCTTCAGATCGAACTTTATGGATATTCGAGAGGTAACAACTTGTCTATTTGGAAAACTCTCGGAGTCCCTCTTATTTATCTTATCTTCTATTTGAGAACTGAGGCTCAAACTTGTATTTACCTTCTATTGTACTCAGTATTAGAAGCTTGTATATGTGATACCAATCTTGGGATGGTTTCATAGACTTGATATTCTAGTGCTTGTCTGTATTTAGACTTTATCTCTTCTACTTTAGCTTTATTATTGAATTACTCATATTTTGACTTACTTGTCTTGGTGATTTAGGCAAGTGTCATCACATCTATTTTTGGATCGTGACACGTGTAGAAAAAATAACATGCAAAAATAAAATTGACAAAAACTACATATAACACATTTATTTACAACATGAAATGAGATCTAATAATGGGTCAGCTTAAACGAACGTTACAATCCATATATCTCATGCAACGCACTAAATAAATGTGTTACATGCAGACAATTAAAAAGGTTTATAAACTCATGTTAATTTTTATAAATTAAATTTAAGTGTGTTATAAAGTTCATTCGGCCATTGTATTTTGTATTAATCATTTAACTCGATAATTTTTTTGCATTGCTTTTGTTAATTTTTTTCGTATTTAAGTAATATTTCATAATTACTTTCTTTTGTTAATTATATTTTATGTTTAATATTCATTTTGCTGTTATTTTAGGTTATTAAATTACAAGATGTAAACCTTCATTTTATTAGTAAATACATTTTCTCAAAACTTAAACAATAATTTTATTAGTGCATATATTTTTTCAAGTTCATTTCCTGTAATTTTGGGTCATAACTGATTTTATTAGTACATAAATTTTTTCAAGGGAAAGTGCTTAAATATGTCATCAAATTTTGAGAAAGGACTTATTTATGTTATTCGTTAAAAGTTTTGCTTATTTATGTCATTACCGTTTGAGAAAAGACTCATCTACGCCATTATTTTTTAACTCCGATTTTGCAAAATCATTTAAACACTTTTAAATCAGAACTTTGGATCAAATGTAGTCTTTTTAGTTATTTTTCTTCAAGAATGCCAAGAACACATGAAGAACACCAAAAACTTTTAAATTTTTAACTTTTTCAAATATTCACGAAATCACCCCAATTTTCAAGAGTAGCGTTCCTCCGAGCTAGATACCAAAACTCAACATTCTTTGAGCTCGAATTCAACCTAACTCAACAAGACCCACTTGAATTATTTTTTTTCACCTAGTGTTATGAAATTTCGAAGAAAAATTTCAAGTAGGTCTTGTTGAGTTACGTTGAATTCAAGCTCAAAAAATATTGAGTTTTGGTATCTAGCTCGGAGGAACACTACTCTTGAAATTTGGGATGATTTTGTGAATATTTGAAGAAGTCAAAAATTTGGGAGTTCTTATAGTGTTCTTGGCATTCTTGAAGAAGAATGACCAAAAAAACTACATTTGATCCAAAACTCTAATTTTAAAGTGTTTAAAGTTATTTAATTAAGTGGTTTTGCAAAATTGAAGTTAAAAAATAATGGTATAGCTGAGCCTTTTCTCAAACGATAATGACATAAATGAGTCAAATTTTTAACGGATGATATAAATGAATTTTTTTTCAAAGTTCGATGACATATTTAAATCTTTTCCCTTTTTTCAAGATATAAATTGTAATTTTATTAATACATACACTTTTGCAAGTTCAGATAGGTCTTAAAGTTACAAGATCTAAACCCTAATTATTAGTACATGCATTTTTTTCAAGATATAAATCGTAATTTTATTAATACGTACACTTTTGCAAGTTAAGATAGCTCTTAAAGTTACACGATCTAAACCCTAATTATTAATACATACATTTCAAATAACAACAATTATAAAACTAATATCAATTACTAATAAACTAACAATATTTAACAACTAGTAAGCTAATAAATTTAATAAATAGCTAAATAAAATATTGTAATATGAAATTACACCTCATTGGCATCTAATTATCTCTTTTTTAAGTTGTTGCTATCTACAGTTTATTGTTTGGGGAACTTCCTTTATTTCTTTGAGCTCTTTTACATTAACATGTCTCATATTTTATTTAGAATTCTTTCATATCTTTTTTTTATTTTACATTCTGCTTATTACAATTGTTTCTACTAATTTAGTGTACGTGTCTTGTATGTATATGACGTGTTAATCTAAAAATTATATATAAATAATATTTATCATTAAAATAAATATAATATTTATATAAATAAAATTAAATAAACGTTATTAATTTAATGCAATAGTTTAATATATTATGAACGGACAAAGATGAGAAAATTAATTTAATTACTTATAATATAGAGATATGTTAATAGTTTATAAATACATAAAATTGAATAGTTAGGAATTAAATAATTAATTGATTAGAATTTAACTTTTAAAAAAAGTTCTTAAATATAAAATGAATAGTTTAATATTTCAACACAATTTCAATTACTATTTTTCTTTTTAAAATGTTTATCTAAGAGATTAGACCAATATGTAACCACCATGGGATTTTATCGAACAAATAATGCTCTCTTGTATAGACAATTATTTATATAAGATAGTTCTAAATCAAGAATGAATTATAAATATAAAGAATATTCTAATTCAAAAGCGAATCTTGAAATTAAATAAATAAAAAATGAAATAATAAATTAAAAAAATAATGAAAAAACGATTTTATCTAAAATATAATATTTTAATGATGGACAAAAAATTTAAACAACATTTCTAAGGGTCTTCAAAATTTTAATATGGTATATATAACACACTTGATAAATGTGCATTCATGACTATAATATAGTATAAATATAAATTATAGAAAAAAAATATTGGACTGTCTAGTGTCTACACATGTATATTTAAAACTCTGCTAACGAAGTAATTTTTTTCATACTTTTTATAAAATCAGGAAATTTAATATTACGACTATATATCTAATGAAACAATTATTTTATGAGTTGTCCTATTTTTATTCACTATTATTTTTTCTTCTCTTTATTATTTTGATTTATTTTACTTTGAGTGATGTCTTTCGAAAACAAACTCTTTACATCTAAAAAGTAGATGTGAAGCTTATATAAATTCTACCTCCTCAAACCTTATGTGAATTTCTCTAGATATGTTATTACTATTATTGAATATCCTACGAAATCTCATTCGCGTAATAATTAAATAACTGATTTTAATGAAATATATATGTCTGCCACTAATTAATAATTAAACTAATTAGAATGCAAACTTTAAAAAATTTATATGTTAAATATTCTAAAATTATATAAGAAAATCAGATGTTACATGTCATGAATGAAAAAATATTATTAATAATAATTAATACCTCTTTTCAAATAATTGGTTCTCAAGTTTATGTTAATAGTTTTTAAAAACATGTATTTCAAGTAATATTTTTAACATATTTAATTATGTTACAATGTATATTCATTATTTGACTTCAATATTTTAACATATTTAGTCATGAATGCACTTCCTATATATCAAAATTAAATACCTAACTCCCCATAACATAAAAAATACGCAAAAAATATATTTGTAGAGCTAAACTATACTGTAAGGTTATATTCTTAATTTACTATTTCTAATATCATATATTATTCATAACTTGTTTGAAATGCAAAATAAGAAAGCATACAAAAAGTTATGCTATAGCATTTTTTATTGAAAGATATTGTTAATGGTGACATTGGTCGGTTCGGTTCAGTTTTATATATTATTATCAGTTTGATTTATCGATTTTTAAATATGCAAAATCAATAAGAAATTAATAAAACATTTTTTTATAGATTTTCGATTTATCGATTTTAAGTCCTCAACAGTTCGGCTTTCGATTTATCCGATAAGAATGATAATGATAATTTGCATTCATAAAAAACAGATAGAGTACGAAGACTATATTTACAAACTTGCAAAATCTATAATTAGTTAATTACAAACTAAAATACTAAAATGGATAACTAATTACTTGAATACTGTAAAGATTAAAATATGTAAATTATTGTTATAGTGTCGATTACTATTAAATAACTAATATTTAATATTTATAAAGGGATAAAATAGTAAATTATTATAATTTTATTGGGTTATCGGTTTATCCAATAGTCCAATAGTGAAAACCGATATCGAATCAATAATCTGATAATTTTTTTTTTAAATCGTTACAAACTCAATAACTTAATAACCCAATAACAATAAACCAATAACATTTTTATCGGTCGATTCGATTTTTGCACATCCCTAGATATTGTTGCATAAAAGACAAGTAACAATGATGACGTTAATGCTTCTTGTCCTTCGATCAAAAAATCATTAGGTTTCATGAAAAAAAATATATTCAAATTCCTAATTCGATATTATTATATAGTAGAGCCAGATCTGGTAGTTCAATCAATGGAGTCTTGTATCAGTTATACACGAAGGCTAAATCTGGTTTATATTAAGGTGTTCTTCAATTAGATGATCCAAAGGTTATGAAAATCGTTTGTTATGAAAATTGTTTGTAAGTCCACTAAGTCTTTTTTGCAATCCAATCACCGTTTCTTAGGAATACTACCTACAATGTAGATTTGAGAAAATCACAGCATCACCTGCATTCAGAGCTTCTTACCATAAAATAAATTTCACCAATTTGTACAAGTTAATTCAAGTTTTACCATGTTTAATTTACTCTTGCAAATAAGCATAATACATAAATTAGCCCTTTAACTTGACTTCAAATCACAAGTTGGAACTCTAATTTTCAAAATGCACAAACATGCACTTCAATTAATCCATTCTTAATTATTTAAGCGCACCCGTCTTAGCTGACAAAACGCGTTAAGTACACGAAAATTTAAGCACGTGATTGTCTTTTTTTAGGCCCAAAATGGTTTGAAAAAAGCTGAAATGACTGTTTTACCCTTAATAACTATCCTTTATTTATATATATATATATATATATCAATTGAAAATACCATTTTTCTTCTTCTTTCTATCACACTAATCTTCAAGAAATTATTTTCTGGTTTTTGACATGAAAATATTTCATAATTTGAAATATTTTTTAAAAATAAATATTTAAATTCTTTTTTGAGAGGTCCCCGGTAGGGGGTGGGGTGGAACAAAAAATTAAAATTTTCAAAATTTGAAATTTTTGTAAAAAATAAATTTTTATTTTTTTGGTATGGAAGTGGGGCTGGGAAAGGTGGATGAGGGCTTGAGATGGAGTAAAAAAAAATTAAAATCTATAAAATTTGATTTTTTTTGTAAAATATATATTTTTTTGTGTGTGTGTGTGGGG
>JBCEWC010003978.1:0-28551 GCA_038996855.1 Solanum aculeatissimum | reverse complement strand
TACTTTTGTAAAAAATTTAAAAAACGTATTATTTTAGTAAATTAGTTTAGATAATGGCTTAGTTTGGTCAAAACTTCTTAATCCCATAAATGGAGTCAAGGAAGGGTAGTGTGCACACGAGTGGCGGATGTATATTGTCCACTATGGGTGCTTAATCACCCATTGAATTCATTAAAATATATTAACAAAGCACCGACTCTATGAAGCAACTTTAAAACTAAAAATAATTGAGCAACCATGATATATATTTTTTGAATCCGCCTCTGATGCACATAGATCTTCCCCCCTACCCTGTAAGGTGATTTGTTTCTAATATACCCCCAGCTCAAGAAAAACTTATTGTGTTTACATGATGCTGAGAATTTCTCTTTGCTGGTAAGAATTTTCTTTACCTAGTGTTCTCCTAACCTTTTTACTCAAAAGAAAAAAGGGGGAACAAATCAATGGTAGTATTCCCTATCTTCACTTTTATTTGTCATTATTTCATTTATCGAGGTTAAACTATATGAACTTTGACCAGAAGCGGCTCAGAGGATCCTGTGGCCTAATAAGGCAAAATTATATATTAAGAGCCCTTAGATTTATTTTACAAATTTGTATACTAACAAATAATAACCTTATTTTTTAACAATAGATTAATCATATAAGACAAAAAATAACAAACTTCTAAAAAAAAACCTAGGAAGAAGAGTAGAAGAATAAAGTGATGGATTATCGATGTTGAGGTTCAAAATTCAAATTCAAATTTTGATATGGCTATCATCACAAACAAGATAAAAAAGAAAAGAATGCACATTATTTAATAGGGAAAATTACATATATATACAAAAAAAGTAGCTCATATTTTATTTACATAAAAAATAACCCAAAATCACTGAAACTATACATGACTATACAATATAGTTTGTCAAAAGTTATAGAAAGTAAAATATACATCGACTATACATGTCTATACAACGAGGGTTATTTTTTTTGTATTTTTTTAAGTTTAGTGTCTCTCAGTGTAATTTTCCCTATTTAATAATTGAAGTTTTAAGCATGAATAGTGTAAAAAATATATACATTTTCAAACCAAATTTTTGGTCGATTTAAATGATGATGGTAATTGATTCTATTAAGTAGCACTCATTGATTAATATCTAAAATTAATTATTAAAAAATTAAGATAATATATTAATTAAAATGAAAAAGAAACCAATTCACTGATGCTTTTGTGTTCATGCAATTCAAGAGAAAATTGAAAAGGAAATTGATTATGTTGTTAATGTATACAACTTAGTTTCTATAAAAAAAAAAGGATTAAAAAATAATTTCAAGGATGAAAACAATATATCAATTAATGAGTGAAGAAAATTGTCATAATTTATGAACTTATACTATAAAATAAAATAATAAATAATAATTATATTTATATAAATTATATATATATAATTAAATTAATGATAATACTAATTTAAGTAATTTGAGGCCTCCAAATTTTTGGGGGCCCGAGACAATGACCTCATTTGTCAAGCCTTAGAGCCCCCTTTGACTTTGATCAATATTTTAAGATGCATTTTTTTATCATATTAGTATGAGAAGGATTGCAACTTATATCATTTTTCATATAGTTTTTAACCATCTAAATTTTAGATTTTAAATATTAAATTTAGCTACTTCAATTTAACTTTAAATTTTAGTCAAGTTGACCTCAAAAAACAAAATAGTGACAAATAAAAATGAATAAGGCGCTCCGCCTGAGGGTTGAGGGATTGTTTTGCTGGACCATTCATATGTCTTGCTCCTTAGTAACGGTCAACACGGTAATGGTCCTTAGTAACATTCTATGCAAAGCATTCAACTTGAGGTTTCATGTGTAAAAGATGTGGATCAAATATATGAGATACTCACTTGTCACTTAGTTATGTTTAGATTATGATAGGTTGCTCATTTGATGGTGAAACATATCAAGAGTTAGATAATTATCTTCTTTTTATGTGAAAGAAATGGAGGAGGCTTTTCTACATTTCTTTTTTCTTCATTTTCTCCAAGTTCTTATATTGATGATTGACATGTGACATAAGTTAGGTTTTAATGGTTAAAATTTTAATGACATGAGTCAATTAAATCTTAGTCATTAAAATATAACATATATCACGTGTCATCCATCAAGATAGAAACTTGGAGAAAATGGAGAAGAGCCTTGATTGGTACTCGTAGGATTGATTATATGTCACTCACTATGTTAATCAAGTTCAATGGGCTCTTGATTGATTGCGGGACATGTTTTGGGCGTGTTTGGATAAACTTTTTTTAAGTGGCTTAAAAGTCAAGAGTAGGTATCTATCTACTTTTGACTTTTATTTTTTTTTTAAATATATTTTTTAAGGCTAAACTAAGGTACTTAAAAACACTTTATCTCTTTGTCAAACACCTCTAAAAATTAAAAAGTGTTTACAAGTCAAAAACATCTAAGAATCAGTCAGTTCAAACACTCACTTAGTCTTTTATTTTTGCTCCAACCTTCAAATGATTTATAGTTTCAGCTTATTTCATTTTGTTCGTATAATATGAACTGCTATACATGACCTGGTAAGGAGTATTCATTGGAATCGTTTGGTATGTGGGATAAGAATAATATAGTGTCAGAATACAATTTGGGATTAACTTGTTTCATGTTTAGTTTGAAGTATAGCTAATTTTGTGATTATTTTGTCCCACCATGTTACTCTACTAATACACATTATTCCAATTTTATGCTATCAAAATGTAAGAACATAACAATGATTAAAATTTAATACCCTCAGTTGTAGCAAACAAGTGCTAAATAATAAATCGATAGACAAAAGGTCTAATTTTGCCAAGAAGTTAACTTTACCTTTCAATTTCTAACTATAATTTATTTTTAGGTCATAGTAACATTAGATCAAAAATCTAAAATATGTCAAACTTAATTTTCAAATGGTACAGAGACAAAAATAAAATAAAAAGGTAAAATAGATGTCATTTGTATAAAGTTGTTTTCCCTCTTAGTTGGATAACATTTACTTCATAATAAAAAAAGAGCAAGTAATTATTTAATTATTGGAAGACTTCAAATGATCAATCAATCAATTATTTATTCCAAATTTAATAGTTAACTGTAGTCTTTTATCTAACTGGCAACCAAAAGATGGTAGTTGTTGTTATCACAAAATAATTATCCATGTTTAACGTGCCCCTCAAGGCTCAAACACACCATATCTTTATTGTATTACAAGTCATAGCAAACAAGAAAGGTACTCTCCGTCAATTTTAATTTATATGATACAGTTCGAATGTAAATTTGAACATGTAATTTTTATTTTCTTTTAAAAATAATATTTATGTAAATAATTTATAATTTAAAATATATATAAATATATAATTAAAAAAAAACTTGTTTAATTTATGAAATTATAAAGGGTATCACATGCGAGCCAACTTTTTTTTGGTCTCCATCATGGGAAGCATAATTGATTAAAGTCAAATACGATAATAAGCAATCACTACTCAACTTGAGGAACAACAGTTAGGATTGGGACAAGTTAAAAGTAAAATAAAATAGGCATTCGATATTTCTATTAAAGTATGTAGGTGTAGTGGCTCGGAGGGGAGATAATGAAATTATATGATTGGGTTTTTCGAAAGCAAAGGAACAATTTATTTTTTAGTTAACTGGTTTATGGGTTCAACAAACAATTAATTATAGTAAATATCTAAATTTTAAATTAAAAAAAAAATATTAAACTAAGATTCTAAATAAAAGATAATAGATAAATGGGATCTTCTTTTATTCGAAACGTCTCGTGATCTTCAACCAATTATGCACTTCAAAAAAATATCAAAAATATTAAGCGCTATAGACTGTATCCAATACTCAGCGGCTTAATCGAACCAAGCCCTTGCAATTTCAGAATCTCTTTATTGAATGACCTATTCTCTTCGGCTAGAATAGGTAGTTCAATTCCTTCCCTTAGGATCATACTTGAGAATTTATTACCTCATACATCAGTTATATAATAGATGAGGTAAATTTATGTATTAAAAAAGTACATGTAAGTGACACTAATTAGATGCCAAATATATATTTTTCAAAAAAAAAAACACTAACATGAATTGCATTTGAAGTGTTGAAATTTCTCATATTACTATACATTAAGCATTGGCGCCAGCACAAGCCTAATAAAATGATCTTATTAGGGGTAATATTGTAAAATCATAGTTGAAGCATTTAAAGAAATATAAAATTAAGTAGATGAAGCAGACATGTTAATGCCGACAAAATATTTTAATTGGGCCGCATATAATAAAGGAGGAGGAGAATCAGCTGAAGGAATATAATTAAGTAGCTGAAGCAGACACGTCAAAGCCGACTAAATATTTTAATTGGGCCACATGTAATAAAGGAGGAGGAGAAGTAGGCAGTTCAAGCAAGCAACTGAAGTAGGCATGTCGTCCAACAGTTGGTTGCTTCAACAACTTTCATAGCCTCATTCTTATTAGGGATAATATTATAAAATTATAGTTGAAACACATAAAGAAATATAAAATTTAGTAGCTGAAGCAGATACGTCAAAATCAATGGAATATTTTGATTGGGCCACATGTAATAAAGGAGGAGGAGAAACAAGCATGTCATCCAAAGCTGCCGATGGAATATTTCAATTGGGCCGCATGTAATAAAGAAGGAAGAGAAGCAAATGAAGAAATAGAACTAAATAGCTAAAGTAGACACGTTAAAATTGATAAAATATTTTAATTGGATCGCATATAATAAAAAAGAAAAAACAGATAATTCAAAGCAGACATGTCATCTAATTGCTGGCCGCTTTCCTAGGCTCTTATTATATAGTAATAATAATAACTCCTGTATTTAATGTTTAGTTCAGTTGAAAATGTAAAGTAGTTATTATTATTAATATTAAAAAGAAATTGGGGCCTTTTATCATGGAGTGATTGAAGGGAAGTCCCTTGTCTTTATCTTCTGCCGCTTATGGACTTCCCATTCCAACATTTAATAGTAATATATTGGAGTTGTGTTTGTATTTTATTAGCTATGACTAGAAGGGGGAGCCACCAATCATTGTCATCAGCTCTTTATCTAGAGTATATTAATTATCTACCTTAAACTAAAATGAAGTACAACTGATAATCTTGTTTAATGTTGGAGTGGAGAATCTTAACAGTTTAGTTGGTTGACTATTTGAATTTTCACCTTGTTGGTGAAATTTGATTTCTCACATTGTAACCTCCCTCCCCATTTCTTCTTTCTCTATTTTCAATTTTAAAAAAAAAATTAAAAAAAAGTTGGAGTAAGTAAGTGTATAAATAATATTTCTTTCGCTTCAATGATATCATTTTGTTTTTGGTCTATATCAAAAAATATCTTTATAAATTTTGAAATAATTTAATTTAATTCTTTTATTTTATTTTATCATTGAATGAAATTTTTGATAACCACATAAATAATTGTTCGTGATTTTTAAAGTCATAAATTTCAAACAAAATTAAAACCACACTCTATTATATTATATTTATGATTAAAAAAATATTGATTCTTCTTTAAACTTCATATACATGCAAATTTTGACAAATAAATTAAAACAAAAAAAGTAATAATAATAAGGCAGAATATTAGCGGCCCCTTAAATTGGCTAGCAAAATATTAGTTGAAATTGCATAGATTATTCTTAATGTTGGTTAGTTCTTCTTCTTAAACTAATATATATATATATATATATATATATATATTTATGCCTCACAATTATTGTTGTTTTATGAGGGGCATAAATTAGAGACCAAAACAAAATATGGACATAAGTATCAATGCTCTATTTCATTTAGACATTTAAATTATGACATATTTCAATTAAACATATAATAAAGTATTTCTACTAAACACTTTCGATTTAAAATTTTAATCGTCTAAAATATGTGGCATTCTATACCTATACAATAATAACCTCATTTAGCCAGAGAACTTCATATCTATTTCAATTGAGTGGATATATATAATGATGATTAAAGGGTGAATACAGGAATATTAAATAAATTAACTTATCTACGTAATAATTTCTTTTTAAAGAAAATTAAGAATTAAAAGTGTCTAATTACAAACCCTATAGTCTGCATGCATCTCCACCCTACACATGTACAGCTATCTGACATCACAACTCACATTCTATTATTAGTAATAGTATACTAGAATGTCAATTGTCATGCGATGCAATACGCGTTAGCACTTCAATTATTAAAGTAGAGAAATTAGCATAAAGTATATAGTACAACTTATTACTCTCTTTGATCGTAAATTTTTTATATATTTTTTAAATATTTTAAATAGTCAATTATTATAATTCATAGTAGTACTTTTACGTAGTTTACAAATATATAAATTTAATATAAAAAATTTGAATATTTCTTATGCAAATTTCTGATCATTGTTTAAGTCTCGAAACGGATATAATTTGTAACACAAAGAGTATTAATCTTGATATTTACCTACCTACGCAAAAAAGTCCAAATTAAGTTTTCATCTTTCCCGTGGAATTTGATTTGACCATTTGGTTTCCATCTTCTTCGTTCTTTTTTTATTTTCTCACGACACTATTGAATCAGATTCCCAAACGGCTAAAACTGAAAAGAATACTGCTACTGTTATTTATAAGGAATATAAGAAGCCCTAGCCATAATTCAACATGAAATGTATAAAGTTATAAACAATCGTTCAAATTTTATTTCTAACTTAATATGCATATCTAGACACCTCAACAGATTTCTATGTGTATGTGTTGATTGAATACTCTGACTTAACATGATCATTTAGACACCTTCAAAAAGACAAACGAGGGTGAGAATGGTTCCTGAATTGAGAGCAACGTTTCAATGTTTAACATTTTCTAATTCTTGTTAGTGACAGACGGTGAAACCTCCTGAAATGACAACATAGTTGGAACTTTCCTCCCCTTTTCTCTTCTCACTTTTGCTTTTTGTCTCTTCTTTGAGGTCACTTTCTTCTCTCAAAGTGAAAGAAAATCAAAACCTATCTTCTTTTTTCTTTTAACTGATAAATAAAAATAGCGAGCCTTCCTTTTTTTATAAGGAGTAATTTAATTATTACTATAACCTGCAAGCCAAGGTAGACCCATCCAATTCCATTCATGGATCCCAAACAGCCAAACAACAACAATATTAAGCCTGCTCATGATCAAATAAAAGACTTGCAGATTCTGAAAGATGATGAAGCCAAGAAACAGCAGCAACAGAAGCAAGTGGTTGCTCCTAAAAGAAAAGATAGGCACACCAAAGTTGAAGGCAGAGGGAGGAGGATACGTATGCCTGCTCTATGTGCTGCAAGAATTTTCCAACTTACGCGTGAATTGGGTCATAAATCTGATGGAGAGACAATTCAGTGGCTGCTGCAGCAAGCCGAGCCTTCAATTATTGCTGCTACTGGCACAGGGACCATTCCTGCCTCGGCTTTAGCTGCAGCAGCCTCTGTTTCTCAACAGGGGATCTCTGTATCAGCTGGTTTACTGGATGAATCGGGTGCGAATATCGCGGGGTCTGTTAGTAATAGAAGTAGTAATAGTAGGACCAATTGGCCGATGATCTGTGGGAATTTTGGAAGACCCCATTTGTCCACAGCAGGAATATGGCCTAACCCTGCCCCTGTTGTCACTAGTTTTGGGTTTCAGTCTTCGTCTGCTCCATCAAGCGCCAGTTTGGGTAGTGAAAGTTCAAATTACTACTTACAGAAAATTGGGTTTCCAGGATTTGATCTGCCTGCAGCTACAAATATGAATCCTATGAGTTTTACTTCAATTCTTGGTGCAAGTAATCAGCAACTGCCAGGATTGGAGCTTGGATTATCTCAAGAGAGTCATTTGGGGATTTTGAACTCTCAAGCCTTGAACCAGATATACCAGCAGGCAAGAATGCAACATCCACAGCAGCAGCAACAAGATCAGCATCAGCATCAACAACAATCTCCAGAGGATGATTCTCAAGGATCAGGACACTAGTACAGCTTTCAGATAAAAGACCCAAGTTAGGTTCTTTTTTTTGGAGAATGATTTTTCATTTGTTAGGTGTATTGATTATAAGTTGAAAGGCATCTATCCTTTTGCATTCATTTGCCCTTTATATATATGAGTGGTGTGCTTATATCTTGTTTCTTGAAATAGACATGGTAGTCACAAATACACATGCAATTTTCTCTTATATTATACTATATGAGGCTTCGGATTGATTCAGTCTTTGTATTTATACAAGGGGTTTCCTGAAATCAATTCCAATTTCAATATATCCAGCCTAAAGAGATCCAAAACTCAGCTCTAGTTTCTTCTGTTTGGGGGTTTGAGGGGAGGGGGAGTAGAACTTTTCAATCATTTTTTGTCTAATTTACCGGAAGAAAGAGTAAGATGCAGCATTAAGTACTTTGAGTCTTAAATCCTGTTAAATGAATCAAATAAACAAGTGTACAATCCTCTACTCAATTCGATCTTCTTGAAGAGATGCAGTAACAGATTCCCACTTTCTACTCGGGTAAAAGAATAAGGAACGCATTTGATTGCTGGCATTCCTTCTCCAAGCGTTAGGATGCCTTTGCTTATTGCTGCGATCACCATACAGCATCTAGTTCTAAAAGTAAATTCTTGTGTTTTTATTGACATTTTTAGTGTTGGTTTGTCTTTGAGCAGCTCTATGAATGAGAGTTGTATGGATATTTATTGAGAGTGGTGTTGTTGGTCTGCGTTGGAAATTGACAATACTATCTATTTGGGGTGTGGATATTCATTTTGCCCTCCATATTTATTGTTTATGGAGTGAGTTATCTTCAGAAAATATCGATTCGACATGCTGCTTTGGTGGCATAGGATTAGTTTGCTGGATAGGTGATGGGCTTATCATTATTTTTACCCTTCTTGTCACGAAACAGATAAATCTTCCGCGTTATCAGAACTTCAAACATTCTCTGTTAGCTATTCTTGCAGAAGCGTGAGGCAGGTCTACTAACAATTTTCATTCGACATGCTCATGTGAATGTGGATGATTCCTCATTCAAAGGTCTACTACTAAAGTTGAACTGTGGCTTCATGTCACAGTGAATGATTCCTCCGTTGTGAATGTGACTAAGCCCTAAAAGAAAGTTGTTTGTGTGTTTTTGCACTTCAAACATTGGCAACACTTTCCTCGTACTCTTCTGAAGACAATTAGTTAGGCTTCTGCGGGAAGCACAATCAAGCAATAAGTAGTAAAGCATCCGCTGTCTTCCTTGTGACATCAACTTGAGACAACAAATTATGTAAGGAGAATCTCTAAACATATGGAATCGTTTCAAGTATAATTGAGAACATGGAATGGTTGGTGTTGTATTATTCAATGTTAGATGCAACAGACATTTTTAATTTTAATGGAACTGAACAAGAATGATCTTACCGAACTTTATGAAAAATCAAAAGGATAAATCAGCAAGCTACCATGGTAAGCTTTCTTAACAAGTTTCTCGAAAAAAGGAGTCCGTAATCAGCGGCGATTTTGATACAACTTGCCGAAATAGGTTTGATATTAGTATATATATATATAAAAAAATTATTTTAGTTATATATAAATAGTAAGTATAATTTTTTGTCCAAGGAAGTTTGGATGAAACTCAACTGTTTCGCGGACTATAATGCTTGCAAGATGAAAAAAAATAAAATACTGTAACATGTATTTCTCGACATATTAATTAACTCATATCTATTTAACCTTTTCTGTCAGTGATGCTTTTAAATCAAGGTGTGTCAATAGGTTTTTATGAATACATTATTTAAAGCTTGCGGTAAGAATAAGCTTTCATTAGCTCAGAAATTTGGTACAGATGATCTTTTTAAATTTGATTAGTCAACACACGTCATCTTTGGTTCCACCTCCCTTCTGGTCAACTATCAGTCCTAAAAGCCCTAGTTTTCGTTTTTCCAATTCATAAAGCAAAGGAATCAACGGAAATGGAAACTGCCGACGTCGATGAAGCCCTATTTAGTTGCCACGTACTGGCGATTCCATATCCAGGTAGAGGCCATATCAATCCTTTGATGAATCTGTGCAAGCTCATAGCTACCACGTCCACTCCAAATCTTCAACTACAAGTCTCTTTTATTGTAACTGAAGAGTGGTTCAGCTTTTTGAAATCAGAACCAAAACCAGCTAATATCCAATTTCGATCAATCCCAAATGTAATTCCATCAGAAAAGGGCCGAAGCAGAGATTTGTTGGGCTTCGTGGAAGCTGTATTTACTAAGATGGAAGCTCCCGTTGAGAGTATACTTAACGGGCTCCCAAAGCCCAATGTGATTATAGCTGATTCGTTATTGCCGTGGGTCCTCCGTATTGGGAACAGGAGGAATATTCCGGTGGCTTCATTTTGGACCACGTCTGCCACGGTTTTCTCAATCCTTTACCACCATCAACTACTCCGTGAAAATGGACATTTTGAAGCCAATTTGACAGGTACTACTTTTTTTTTCTTCCTTTTTTGTACTTTTAGTTGTCGGACTAGATGCCTGTCATGTAATGGTTGTTCAACATACATACAGAATATGAACTAAAATTATTGGGTTCAATTGAAATCATAAACATAATTGTAGCTCTGGCCACTGGGAAAAAAATCTTGAAATTTACAAAATGGTTTTCTAGATTGTTATTTAAGTTAAATCTCCTTCATTCTAAACGGATTGACTTCAGATTTTGAATTTTGTTATAGCTTTTACTAAATACTGTAAGTAGTAGGAGTATAATAATTACCTCCCTTAAATTTCATGAAATTCGTTTGCTTTCGTTTTCTGTAGATATCTATTCATCAGGACTTGTCTACCTAACTAATTACAGAGTTGGCAACAGGAAATGTAATATAAGTTGAGTTTCTTAATTTCATAATGAACAGCGCAAGGAGAAGAGCCCATAAATTATATTCCTGGGATTACACCAATTTGTGTAAAGGATCTCTCACCTGTGTTCTACAGCAAAGATCGGGAGATATTGCCCTTGCTTCTCGAAGCTATATCACAATTGGTCAATAAAGCACAATATGTTTTGTTCACCACCATTGAAGCATTGGAAACTCAAGTAATTGAGGCTTTACAAGCTGAAATTCCAGTCCCCATTTTCACAGTTGGTCCAACAATCCCTTACTTCGATACTGAATTCAAGACTAACAAGCCTAGTCCAGACTGCTGGTCATGGCTTGATGATCAACCTAAGGACTCTGTTCTATACATATCCCAAGGAAGTTTCATGTCAGTATCAAAAGAACAGCTAGATGAAATTATAGTGGGCGTGCAAAACAGTGATATCCGTACATTTTGGGTGGTGCATGAGAATGCATCCTTACTTACGGACAGAATTGGGAACAGGGGAATTGTAGTGCCTTGGTGCAACCAATTGAGAGTTTTGTGCCATCCTAGTGTAGGTGGATTTTGGTCGCATTGTGGATGGAATTCAACCAAGGAAGGTGCATTTGCTGGCGTTCCGTTTGTTACATTCCCCATTGGGGCTGATCAATTTACGAACAGTAAACAAATAGTGGAGGACTGGAAGATTGGGTGGAGGGTCAACAAGGAAAGTAAGAACCTTGTTAAGAGAGATGAAATTGCTCTACTTGTGCAGAGATTAATGGATCTTGACAACCATCACGGAAGAGAAATGAGGAGAAGAGCAATGGGAATAAGAAAGATCTGTCAAGAAGCAATTGAAGGTGGAGCCATTCAAGGAAATATCAACAAGTTTGTTCGGAATATTTCTCAGGGCCCAAGGCAATAATGTTTGGTTTTATAAAGAAGTTACGCAGAAATTATGTATGAACTAAATAATATTAAAATTAGTATTTCTGTAATATGTTTCACCTGCAAAGTGTATCTAACATTTTCTTCGCCCTAAACTGTTGAGAATGTAATATGCTCCAAACTTTTGCAGTACTACTCTATTATATTCAAATTTTGATGATTTAACAAATCATGGTATCTGGTCCCATATATTCAAAATGTCAATGACATCATGGGGACAAGTTGTAAAGGTTGTCATTGTCTATGTGGTTGGTGAAAGTATAGCAGAGTACAACAGACTGTTCAGTCAATTAGAGAACGCTAAGTTACTCTTGTCCACTCTTTAAGACTCATTCTATGTCGAGATTACCTAGTTTATGCATAAAAAGGTTTGTGTGAGCAAAAGCCGATTTCACTCTCAAGCAAGAACAACCTCAATACGTGAAGGGACCTGACCGGATTAGTTTAAAGAAAATCTCTATGTCAGTCTGCTTCGATGTTGTATCTTATATTCTATACATTGTAAGATCAGTTTCTGAGTTATAAAGGAATATTGATTGTTTTTCATTGTGTCAAAGTTGATGTGTTCATGTCTAGAGTTAGCTTTGAAGAGATTGTTGAAGTCTACATTAACTAGTGTTAGTTTGTATAGTGGGCATTAGAGATATTGCTTAGGCTCAAGTCTTATAATCAAGTTATTGCAAGGAAGAGGTGGAGAGTTTAACTTTTAGGTTGCAAGAATCCGTAATCAAAACCATTGGGTGTTGGTATGATATAATATGAGTTATTTCTTTAAAAGCTTAAGTCACATTTCTCTATTTTAAGAGAACACGTAACAAACTATGATTACCAATTTATTATATAGAAAAATTTTGAAATTTAACTTACAAATATCAAATCGATTTGATTTAGTAATGATATAGTATTTTTAAAAATTAAAATTGTCAAATTGAAATTTTAAATACTATACCATGTAAATCCTTGGTCATAATTAAAAAAAATCAAATATCTTAGATGCATAAATCAAAGAAATGAATCTATTAATAATAATATCGCACATTATATTAAAGCGAAATGAATAAAACATTTACCAAAATATTGCGCAGAATATGTCGCTAAAGAATTAATATGGAATCATTATTAAACTGCAAACTGGCGATGTGCACCACTTCGAAAGTTTTAAAAATACATGCGTATCCCGAAAGTCCATTTTGATCTACTGGCAAGTTACTTTACTTGCTTTTTTTAGTGGCAAATTACGATTATGTATATTATTAAAAAGCTTACATTAAGACCGAAGTGACTTGTGAGTGCCTCAAAATTTTTATTCCCTCCAGTCTTTGGTACTATTATTTAAGTTAGCATTTGAAATTTTGAGTTTAAAATAATTTTTAGATATTTATATGATTAAAAATTATTTATTAAAAATAAAAAATAAAATTTTAAAATTACTTTATTTATAGCTGTAATAAGATATTTTCTGCGTCTCAAATTAATTAAAATTTTAGGTTTTTTTCAATATTCAAAATAATTGAATTGTTTAAAGTTCAAGATGAATGTTTAAAACTTTTTCATATTTGCCCTTTCATCTATTGAAGTTTTATATCTGGCTTAAGTCATCAATAGACATCTAAATATTTCTCCGCATTTTTCATTTGGACACCTCAACTAAGACTAGTTAAGGTGTCTAACTGAAAAATGCGTACAAGTTTATGTGTCTATGGATGATTTAACCCTTTATATTTTTTATTTCTAATAGATAAATTATGCTATATATTTATGATTTCACAAAACACAAAAATAAAAAGTATTATATAAATTTTATTTTTGAATATAAATTCAATTAAAATAGGACGGAGGAAGTATTAGTTTAGAATAGACTAAATTGTAGGTATAATAAGATAATTTTTAGGATGGACTAGAAGGAAAGCAACTTATTTGTCGATCATCAATCTGGTCAACTTTATCGGTCCTAAAATCCTAGTTTTTGTTTTTCCAATTCATAAAAGCAAGAGGATCTGTAAATGGAAATTGCCGAAAGTTGCCACATATTGGCAATTCCATATCCAGGTAGAGGCCACATCAATCCTTTGATGAATCTGTGCAAGCTCATAGCCACACCAAATCCTCTACGACAAGTCTCTTTTATTGTAACAGAGGAGTGGTTCAGTTTTTTGAAATCAGAGCCAAAGCCAGATAATATCCAGTTTCGAACAATCCCTAATGTAATTCCGTCAGAAAAGGACCGGATCAAAGATTTCTTGGGCTTCGTGGAAGCTGTGTTTACTAAGATGGAAGCTCCCGTTGAGAGTATAATTGACGGGCTGCCAAACCCCAATGTGATTTTAACTGATTCGTTCTTGCCGTGGGCCGTCCGTCTTGGGGAACGGAGGAATATTCCGGTGGCTTCATTTTGGACCATGTCTGCCACGGCTTTCTCCATCTTTTATCACCGTCAACTACTTGTTGCTAATGGACATTTTGAAGCCAATTTGACAGGTAACTGTATCACTTTTAGGGGTCGTTTGGGGACAACTTATCCCGGTTATTCTGGAGTAGCTATTTTGGGATAAGTTATCTCATATGCATGGGATAACATATATGCATAGTATGGGATATCAAAATTTTATTCTTTCACTATTTTTTTATTTTATTACTATTTATTTTTATCACTCACACCAAACGATCCCTTAGTTATTAGTACTAGTTTTGGGAGGGTTCAAATGTATCGAGCTTTCAAATATTAAATCAAATTATTTGTGTCAAATTTTTAAATATATAAACCAAATCAAATTTTATTTATTTTTTTGAATTTTTTCAAAATTCTCAGATTTTTGAGGTTTTTCAAATAATCAAATTTCTCAAATTTTTGAGTTTTTTGGAGAATAAAGTATTTATAAAAATATATAATTAATTTGTGGTTCTTTTATTCCTCTGGTTCAACTAAAATAAAAATATCTTAAATGTATCTTAAGAAATAACACACAATGATAAGAGTGATTATACTAAAATATTCAATAGAATATAATAATAAAATTGTATAAAATAAATATTGTAAATAAATAAGTTATAATAAAAATTATATTAATTTTAAATTACTAAATCATGCTAAAATAAGTATTATTTCCATAGTTAAACACTAAAGAAAAACTACAATTAGGTTTGTCTAAACTAATATAAAATTAAAGAACAAATATTCAACATTATTATCATTTTAGTGTTGAATTGATTTTTCTTATTGGTATTAGCATAGATTTGATTCAAACTTTATTAAAGTTAGTGATATCTATGGACTATAACTTCAATTAGAACATTCAAAATTCTAAGTTAAACTTGAAATAATATGTTTAAAAATAAAAATTATGAAAGAGTATTAGAAATAACTATAAATTATATCAAAACAAATACTTTTATGTATAAAATAAAATTTTAAAAATTATATATATAATGTCATGTTGGTTTGGTTCTGGAATTAACTTTTTAAATTTTGAAAAACTCATCTACAAGAAGTAACCACGAAATCGTCTTTTGGAAAATGCAACAACTTATATCTAAAGGAGCCTTTTTAATTCATGATGAATAGAGCAAGGAGAAGAGGTGATAAATTACATTCCTGGGATTAAACCAATTTGCGTGAAGGATCTCCCATCTTCATTCAGCAGCAAACGCCGGGAGATGTTGCCCTTCCTTCTCGAAGCTGTATCACAAATGGTCAATAAGGCACAATACGCCTTGTTCACCACCATTGGAGCATTGGAATCTCAAGTGATTGAGGCTTTTGAAGCTGAAATTCCAGTCTCCATTTTCACAGTTGGTCCGACAATCCCTTACTATGATACCGAATTCAAGACTAACAAGCTTCGTCCAGACTTGATGATCAACCAAAGGACTCTGTTCTATACATATCCCAAGGAAGTTTCATGTCAGCATCAAAAGAACAGCTAGATGAAATTATAGCAGGCGTGCACAGCAGCAGTGTCCAAATGTTTTGGGTGGTACGTGAGAATGCATCCTTATTTACAGAGGGAGTTGGGAACAGGGGAATCGTGGTGCCTTGGTGCGACCAATTGCGAGTTTTGTGCCATCCTAGTGTAGGTGGATTTTGGTCGCATTGTGGATGGAATTCAACCAAGGAAGGTGCATTTGCTGGCGTTCCGTTTCTTACGTTCCCCATAGGGGCTGATCAATTTACCAACAGTAAACAAATAGTGGAGGACTGGAAGATTGGGTGGAGAGTAAACAAGGAAAGGGAGAAGCTAGTTAAGAGAGACGAAATTACTCTACTTGTGCAGAGGTTAATGGACCTTGACAGCTACCAAGGAAAAGAAATGAGACGAAGAGCAATGGCAATAAGGAAGACCTGCCTAGAAGAAGCAATTGAAAGCGGAACCATCCAAGGAAATATTGACAAGTTCATTCGGGATATTTCTCGAATCCCACGCCAATGATTTCGGCCTTGTATACTTGGGTGTTAGGCTCGACAAACTGTTTGAAATCAAGCAAACTCCATATAACTCAAGGTATATGCTAGATTTTCCCTAAACAAGCAATACTTAGTCACTGTAGTCAGCCGCTTATGGCTGGAAGTATATATACGTGTACCCTTGTTATCTTCTGTACAAAAGGTCATGTTTGCACTAGATAACAGTTCCTATTTGTTGTGTCTTGTTGTGATTTGATTTGCTGAGCGAGCTTATATTTGAGCCACCTTATTAATACCTGGCTGGATGGACGAGGTCAACTAGGCTTTATAATACTAAATATTTTAGTGGATGACTAACATACTTCCAAACCTACCCAAAAAAGAAATAAATCATTGACTGCTCTTACATGTGGCGCATCTCATTTGCTGACAAGAATCAGCAGAAACTTCTATTGAGTATTCAATTTGTCTAGCATGCCTAACCCAATAAATATTATTCCTTAAACGTCCCCAAGAATGAGGGGACGGTCAGCTTCCCCCCATAAAAGCAACGAATCTTGCTTGTAGCAATGACGCATTAGTTTCCATTTAATTGCACAGTTTGCCCTTCAAATGAGCTGATCTTCAATTTATGCCCTTATCAATCAAACTTGTGCATAGCGAGGCATAAGTTCTTTAGGGGCACAAAGCATAATTTGTGAGATATTATGATGTACAAATACAAACTTATGCCTCACGAAAAAGTTCTTGCCTTGAAGGGCAAAAACTAAAGACCAGCACAAAATAGGGGCAGAAGTGTGAATGACCTGCCAGTTTCTAACAATTTAGAATCCAGCATATTTCTTGATTTATGCTCTTTTAGACATTAAGATTTAAGTATATTGAGCATCACGATCTACGTTGGATAATAGCGACACAAAGTAGAATAACAAGAGATTGGTAAAATCTTTCTGCATGTTATCCAGCACGCCCTCTGTATTTCTGTATAAGAAATCTGCAATTACAAAATGTACACCTACCAAATTCATTTAAACAAATAGACGCGCTGTTACATTGAAATGCCGTTCAACAAACAAACAAGTAACAATGAGCTATCATACTGTTTACCCTGAACTTCACAGCAGCAGTTTACCCCCAAGAACAGGCTTATAGTTGAGTCACTTACAATCTCACATTATGGTACATGCGCACACACTTTTCTTTGGAATCTCATCAATCTTCTTTTCTGTCATATAAAGACAAGTTTCAGCAGCTAAAAACAAGGATAGCAAAACAGGCACAGCATTGATCTTGTACATATATTCAAGTAAATAAATTTTACAATGAAAGCACAGGGTTAGGAGTTGAGGGTGTGGCATGGTGAGGTCTGGTCCTATGTATCTTATCCTCAATTCAGCATTGGAACAAATAGGGTTCATGTCAGATCAGAAAGAATCTTACTTGGTACATCTAATGAAGTTCACATTTACATGAGACAAGTATTTACTGAATACAACTTGCATTAGACAAAAATTGACATCCGTCAAAGGATTAATGAAATGGCCAACTCAAAGAGTATTCTCAATCACAAAAATCTCATTGGGACAAGATCAAGTTGCACCTTGACAGGTACATATAAGCAGTGCACTTCAACAGAAAGGTCAAAATCCATAGTTAGATCTTCAGAAAATTCAGTAAACAACCCAACCACAAACAACCAACAGAGTTACCTCTTCAAAGGTAAGAAGAACGAGAAAATAAAGATCTTCTGACACCACAATCCATGTATAAGTAAAGGTCATTTATCTCTGTGTTCCATTTGTAGTAGTTAGCTCCAGCATAGTGTACATTTATGTTCCTCCACACACCACACTCGAAAGGCATAGTGATCACATTTAGTCTGTCTCCTTCCATGACTCCATATTCATTCACTATAACCTCTCTCTACAAAGCTTTTCCCCCCACCCCAAATCTCCATAACCATTTACCCAGGAGTGCTTTGTTAAACACATTCAAGTATTAAATCCCCAAGTCCTCCCCACCGTTTGGAGATGCCACCATCTCTTCTTTGCAGCATCTGCTGCATCCCAAAGAAAGTTACTTTGCAGCCTTTCCAACTTTCCTATATCATAGGTAGGTGCATTAAACAAGGACATGCAATATGTAGGGATACTCGATAAAGTGCTCTTAAGAAGCACCTCCTTCCATCTTTTGGACAAGTATCTTTTTTTGCAAACCTACTAATCTCTTCTCTATCCTCTGAATAACCTAGTTCGATGCGTCTCAATGCAAAACTTGAGCAACCATGTCAATGTTATCCACTGCACCTACGGTTAAGATCTCGCATTTCTGAGATTGATTTCAAGCCCTGCCACCACCTGGAAACAAGTTAACACTTGTCCAAGGTAATCCAATTGCATTCCATCTGCTTCATGGAACACTAACACTAGAGGACCATTTGCAAATAAAAATAAGAAATCAACACAATGCCAACACCACCAGCCGCAACCTTAAACCCCTTGATAGGTCCGCCCAATACAGCTCTGTCAATCATCCTACTCAGCCTCCATCACCAAAAAAAGAAAGGCTCTATCCTCAAACCCCTCAAAATTACCGGAGAATCCACACTAGTTTCCATTCACCAAAACCAAGTATCTCACATAAGAGATGCAAAAACCGACCCACCTCCTCCATTTCTCCCCAATGTTCATCTTCAACGTCATGAAATCCATGAACTTCCAATTAACATGGATCACAAGCCTTCTCAAAATCTAACTTGCACAAAACATCCGACTCACCTTGTTTCTCCCTTGGATATACCACTTCATTAGCTACCAAAGCTACATCCCATATTTGTCTTCCATCGACAAAAGTGTTTTGCAAAAATGAATTAGTCTTGTCCAAAACTCTCCTAAGTCTACTAGAAAGCACCATAGCAATGCTCTAGTGGATACTATCCACTAGACTAATAGGTTTGTAGTCCCCAATAATAGAAGTCCAATCCTTCTTAGGAATAATGACAATGAAAGAAGCATTAAAGCCCCTTTTGAAATTACCCTTGCTAAAACTCATCAATTGTACTTAATGCATCATGTTTAACTGTACTCCAACAATTTTAAAAGAAAGCCAAAGTGAAATCAACTGAACCTCGAGCCTTGTCACCAGCACAACACTCCACTGCCTCACGCACCTCCCCCACGCCAATCTCCCTCCCTAACCACTCACTATTACTCCCCTCCAATCTGATTGAAATCCAACCACCCTAAATTTAGCCCCCATTTTGGTTCCTCCTATTTGCAACTGCTACCCTGTCAAAAACCTTGTGTTAGAATCCCAATCCTCCAACCCCAATGCCCTAGATTTTTGTCTCCAACTAGTCTCTTGAACCTAAAAAACTAACTCCAACCCCAATGCCCTAGATTTTTGTCTCCAACTAGTCTCTTGAACCTAAAAAACTAACTCCATTTTTAAAACTTCTTTCTTCTCCGTTTCCCTCTGATCCAACTCCCTTCCCACCTTTATTCTTTCTAACTCCCCCACCTCATTCATAATCTCCCTCATTTTCACCTCTACCCTCCCACACACAACTTTATTCCACACCCTAAAGTCTTTCTTAAACATTTTTTTATTTTTTTGCAAGTCTAAAGATGGTCTTCCCTCTACAGCATGGCTACCCCACCACTCGGCAACTCTATCTCCAAAGTCCATCACTTGCAGCCACATGTTATCGAATCTGAAAAGTTAAATCTGACATCAACCACGAGAGAGTGAATTGGATGGTTCTTGGTGCTTAGAGTGGCAACTATCAAGGGTAAATCTATAAGAAGATGATTAGCAATAAATTACAGAAACTTCTCCATATCCCTGGAAATAGCCTTGCAACCCAACCTCTCCTCCAAAATCGTAGTGTTAAAATCCCTTCCTAACACCCAAAGGAATCTCCCACCTCTCAGTACAATCCCCCGACTCTTCCCAAAAATCGACCTTAGGCTACTTCTCTACTGGTCAATACACACCCCTAAAACTCCATTCCACCCTATTGTGTTTCTAAACCGCACCCCTAGCATGAAATCCCCCTGTTAACCTCAACACACTCCACCTTTCTATCTTCCCAAAGAATCAAGTATTCCTCCTGCACTTCCTCGTGCCAGAATATAATCATACTTCTCCAGTATCTCATTTACCATGCCACTAATCCCATTTCCCACTTTTAGCACAAATTAGCAATCAAGAACTGACTAGAACTCAGCGGTCCCCACAACAAAGTTTGAATTTTGTCAGACTTGTTATAAACCAGCCAACAACTTGGAACAAAAGCAAGAGAAGAATATTCAGAGGTTTACTATGTGATACACCTTCATAAAAATTAGATAAAACATTGATGCTAAATCTGGAACAGTTGGTTGTCCCAAACTAGAATAGTTAACAATGTCAGACATGTTTTACACATTAATACTCACCCTGTCCCATTGTATGCCACATTTCATGTCAAAACTAGGCTTAGGGCTGCCGCTATGCACAGGGTCCGAGGAAGGGCCCAACCACAAGGGTCTATTGTATGCAGCCTTACCTTGCATTTTTTTCGAAGGTTGTTTTCAAGGCTTGGTCAAGCCTAGGCTTAGAATTTAACGAATTTATTTTAACCTATCTATCTAAGAGAAAAAACATAATCATGATTCAAAAGTGAGTTCGATAATAAAAATGCCTAATGATTGAGAAGAGCATAGTATTAATTCTTTTTTAAAATTAAAAAAAAAAACTAAGCACGTCAAATATTAGTGTTTGTAAAAGTGTAACAAACATTTAAGAGAGTTTTTTGTTTGGGAAAAAGTGAAGTAATTTTTATAAATAAACTAGCACAAGGATGTGATATATTTGTGCACTGTTGAAATCAAAAGATAGAATATATTCCATCGAATTCTGAAGGGCTACTAACATCTGCAGAACTGATTCAGCATCATTAACCATGTTCCGACTTTCACCATGACAAAAACAAAAGCATACATTTAATTTCTATCTTGAGGATGACAAACATTTATGAGAGTTTCAAATTGAGAACTGTTACAAAGTTGAGAGAAGCGGATCATGAAAATCTTAAAATGGGAAGACCTTAACATGTCAGTAGGAGCTTTTTAGGTAATATCGTTCAAAAGTGACTGACGAGTTACAAGATTTTCAAGATTATGAGAAGCGTGAATTTAAGATTATGACATGCAAAGTGATCTCAACGAGAAGTGATTAGTTCTTTAAATCTCGACATTGAGTAGTTGGATCGATATCAACGTAATTGTATATTAGGTACTTGAATTCGTTATTTTAAATGAAATTTGATCATTATAGTTGATATCTGGTATTTTTTAAATTACTTAAATTGTGCACTTCATTCCAAAGAAGCTCTCCCTTCACTTATCACTTTTTCTTCAAGCCCATAGACCTCAATTTTGCACTTCTCACTTGTAATAACACTGGGACTCTAAAGAAATGAGCTTAAACTAAATAAATCATTGACTAAACCCAAATCCCAGTAGCAACAAACACTATACTCATCTCAATCTACACAAAAATATTTCTAGTCTTGAAGGCTCGTGAATATGATACTAATAGGGAAGGAATGTGGTCCCAACTATTATTACTAAACCAAGGGATGCTTTCCACAGATGACCTAATCTCTCGAATATAGTGTGTAATGTTGTTTTCTATAAGTTTCCTTGACCATTTGTAGTAGATGAAAACATATATTATAATCACTTATTGAATCTCAATTCTAATCACTATAGAATTTTTTAAATCTTTTTGGGGAATATAAATTCTAACTTTGTTGTTCTATACACATCATCACAAATTAACTTTCTTGATCATCTGCATACACTCTACCCACCTAGACCCCACTTAATGGACGATATCACGGAATATGTTGTTGAGCATAATCACAATATAATTTTCAATCATGGTACATCTACAAGATGCAACATGGTATATATATAAAACGACACCTCCCCAGTTTCAACTCACGTATCGTACTTTCCTTTTTAGTCTATTTCCAAAGAAATGTCTTTTTTATAGTTGGTACCTCTCTAATTCCCACACTGAGCTTGTTTAAGACAACAGAAGTCAATGGACATTTTGATACATTACAAATATCTTTAGTTTAAGAATACACGATTCAAAAGTTATTTTCTTAAACTCCGCATCTCGTCAAACTTTCACACTTGCATTGAAATGGACATAGTAATATTTTTTAAATGCAATCTCCATTAAATTGGATGAAATCAGACTTGACTAAGCATGTTCTTCGTTGAAAGCTCATATTAATTACAACTGTGCCAGGATAAGTAACTATAGTTAATATTTGGTAGGAGATCAATCTAGTTGCATTTAACTTAAATAGGTTTAGCAATTTGGTCAGGAGCAACTCTTGCATATGTACATTATGAATCAATCCAATTTGAAGGCACGGGTTTAGGTTTAGGTTTTCAACTAAATCATCAGGTCAAGGAACCTGCAGCGCTCCTTTTTTCTATCTGGGATTTTTGGCACGTACCATGAAGGTAAAAATTGTCAAGAACCATAAATACACAGCTTTACCATGTTAAAAATAAGGTACGCACAACTAAGTGACTAATTACATTGCCTGACAACCAAAATATTAAAAAAACAATATCCTCAAAAAACAAGTACATAATAGAAAGGGGAAATTCAGTGTATATTACCACAAATCAAGTAAAAGGAACCCACCTGATTTTGATTTACCCACTGATGGCTGTACAACAGCATGCATGGTAATCACACCATTAGGTAGCTCGCCGAAAGGCGTCTTACATTGACCAACAGTCTTGTTGTTTTCCAAAATCTTCCCAGCACTTATCAACTTTACATCATTTGCCGCCTTGGGTGCAATTTTCTTATCTGCCAAGAGAGCATCACAACTTAATCTCAGAAAAATAGAGGTCGCACAGAAAAAAATACCTTTTGCCACTTTCCTGAACATACAGTTTCCAGTAAGTTAATAAAATGAAAATCTGCCAAACATTGAAGGCTTTAAAGGATTTGGATATCAATACACTTTTATGCATGGCATAAAGCAAAGGATAGCCAAATTGCAGGTCATAACCAATTCACCTCAATCAAAATTCTCACTTCCTTTATAGGTAATAATAACCTCAACCAAAATTTTCTCATATAGATTTGATTATTCAGTCATCCAGTGAAAATTTCCATAAACTGGGCTTGAATTTTGGTCCCATTTTGATGACTTAAATACTGAACTAAAAGCCTTTTTTAAAAAAAGTTAAAATATCAGACAGTTATGCTTCAAACTATAAGTTAATTCGGGTCGGCTAAACTCCTCTTTATCAATCTCCATTTAGGACCAATTTATCAAACCACTATATAATTTGGTTACAAAGCAAATTATGTGTTCTTTAAAACTAGCTGTTCACAAACCTCACGAGTCCCACCTATCTCTATACGGACACTACCAGAATAAAGAACTTCTGCGACCAGCTAAACCCTAATATACACACGCGTGCGCCCGCATGTTTGTTTGTGTGTGCATGCACATATACAACTATGAGCCCCAATCAATTGAAACTTAAAGTGAATAATTTAATTTAGATATCATGATTTTAGAGAATCTTACACTCACATTAAATGTAAAAGCAAAATAATTAATTGACTGATCAGGGTCCTCAACCTTGCATTAAATGTACTCGACCTAAATTCAAGTGAAAATGTTTTACTTTTGACATTTTAGCTGAGAAAAGGCAATGAGTTAGCATTCCTGGTTTCTCCAATAATACAACTAGTAGCAGAAGAAAATTCAGATAATGCAATCACTACAATGTTATTCTTTGTTTTTCAAAGAGTAGCCTCTGATGTAGTATGCGTAGACAGGGATGTGAAGTATTAAACATTATTAAAATTGGATTATTTAAACCTTGACTTAACATATCAAGTGTATAAATCATTATAATGTGCAGTAATTGCACCAAATTGAACATTTGTTAATCAAATGAAGGATGCAAAATTATTCTAGCAAAATGATTTATTTATCTTCTAATCTTGCTGTGATACAAGGTTAATCAGTGATATTCTCAACAATTATTATAATCATGCAACTCATTTCCCATATGGTTTAGCATCTTGACAATTTGTTGAGCCAATCCAGTTGGTTTATAGCACTGTAGGATCTCCACGTGAGAACGAACTCCTTAATATGTCTTGTGTTCACATGAGTTAATTCAGCTCAATCTGCTGGTAGAGGATTGGAAAATATGAAAGCGAAGAGGGAGAGGAGAGTTTTTTTTTTCTGTGAATTTCTCATCTTCGTTGGTTGAGAAATTAAAAAGGTATACGAACTTACTATTAGGATCCCAAACAAGAGAAAAATATTCAATCTTTTTCTTTTTCTGAAAATTAAGCTACAGTGCTTTGGGGCATTCTTCATGTTCTTGGATGTCTAGAGCTCTAGAAAAAAGGAATGTAGATGAATTACGCATACATCATAATGTGAAACCCAAAAAGAAAAGGAAACTGATTCAAGAGCAATGGTGCTAAAAAGATACCAACCATTGCCTAAAAAGGATTTCCACGTAAGCTTTTTATGTGTCACTTCAGACGCTACTCTCACTAATCGATGTTCGTCCAAATTAAAGCATTGATTTAAGAAAATTATTGTCTTTACATGGTTTAGTTCTCACTCTTTACATTTCATTTTGGCAGAATAGATAGTTTACCCCCAACCTTGAGGCTAAATCTCTGTTACACTTACACACCTATCCAATAAGAGTAACCTTTTACACACCCAATCTTTTCAAAGTATTTGTTACACACCACTTTTGTGATTCGCCAGTTATTTAAAACATGTGTATGTCAGACCCCACTATGGTCATGATATATGTCATTAATAATTACTTAACACTAAAGATAACAATTAAACCCCCATTTTTTATCTTTCCTATCGTGACTGCCACCAAGCTGGTTTCCATGAGAAAGTTTCCATAAACAACTAGTCGATTAAAACCCAAAAATGAATTGAGTACAACAACTCAAAATTCAACAAGACCCAGTTGGATTTTGAAGTTTTCTCAATGCCCAAAAACGGTAGATTCCTTAATTTTTTTCACCCAACCTTCACAAAAATCAGTGTTGAAGCTTTTAAGTCTCACAAAATAACCGATTCCATGAGCACTCAATTTTCATATCTGAAATTTTGCATCTCCTATGTGGGGGGGGGCAAATATGGGATGGGACAAAATTTTCACAGGCAACAATGTGCCTATTTTGTGCAAAAGTGGTGTTTCTTGTTAAACACATTGCAAAGGTTAGATGTGTAAAGGATTGCCCCTATTGGAGAGGTGTGCCACAGGGATTTGACCTAACTAGGTATTCTGCTTTTCATTTTGTACACAAGTGATTTAGCATCAGAAAAAAACATGGCTACAATCGCGCAGCTATTTGATATGAACTTTATGCCATTTTCATCATAGCCTTATCAATCAAAATCTCAGATTAAAATCCATGGCTTGATCGCATGAAATCACCAAAATCAACAACTAAAAACGCCAAACATGAAAAAAGAAAAAATCTTTCGAGCATTTATTTAGGTTAAGAGGCATAGAAGTTACTGAATACTGCTTCTTACGGCGCTGGGTGTCGTTAAACAAATTTCTAGACAAAAAGCATGACGATTACGCTAAGCTAGCCTCCAAAAATACTAAAAGACGTAATTTGACTAACCTTTAGGCCAGTCAGCAACAATCCTCTCTTTAAGCATAGCAACGGTGGAAGCCGGTGAGAATTGAAATGGACCCACATCTGATCCATCGAACAAACGAAACTTAACTTCTATCAAATCTTCCTCCGGCATTTGCGATCGTCCACCAACCTCTTTCTTCGTAGCTTTTTCACCTCAAAAACCTAAATCGCAGAGACAAACAGCTTAACGCTCAGAAAAAATCTGAAAATAGAAAGAGATGATAAGCAGGTATGTGAATAAACAAGTTTACCAGTGGCTTAAAGAGCAAGAATTGTTCTGCTTGATTGCATTGAATTGCAGAGCTAAAATGAGGAACCCTAGACACAACTGAACTTCAGTGTGTACGAGGATGATATATATATATGTGACTCCCTATAATCTATTTGTGATTATATTTCATTTAAACACTTAAATTATATTTTAGTTCGATTAAACCCCTTAATTTTGTACTATATTTCAATTAAATATTTTTAGCTCAAATTTAAAAATAAAATAAAATTGTGCTCTCATATATCATTAGATAGTTGACTGATTATTATATAAAATAAATATATGTCAAATTTTTTTGAGTTACAAATATTCATTATAATAATTCATAAAATTTTAGACGTTTGATATTTGAAATTGATACATATAATTAGAGAAGATATAACATATGTTATTTTATATGAATAATTAATTATAAAATGAATGAATAAAAATATGAAAAAAATTAAATCATAAATATCTAGTTAAAATATTTTATAAGAAATTGAGTGTTGAATTAAAATATGACTAATTAAAAAAAAAATCCTTTGTTTCCTTATTTTGGAAGTGTTTTTCTATCAATTTTCTGATTTCCAGATTGGGAAAGTGAGATTACCATTTTAGAAACTTGTCAGAGTTACTTTTTGTGGGTTTGCTTATTAAAGCTCAAAGTGGGAATGTGTAAAATTTAGGCTTAACCAATTGGGAAAATGTAAGTCATAGTTTTTTTTTTTTTTAATTGTTTTTTCTTTAATTCAATATTCACTATTTATATTGAAATTTAACTAATTTAAATTTATATTGGATAAGACTTATTTGAATAACACTTTTCATCAATGATTTTTAATATCAAAATTCGAAACGGAGAATTCTAATCAAGAGAAAAGTAAGCTCATTTACCACACCATATTCATTACTGGTACTAGTTTATTGGTAATAATCTATTGAATTATTGATGTAATAGTTTTAAAAATATATATATTTTTTAATAACAATTTATCTATTTGATTGTCAATTCTCCGAGTTTATTTAACAGTAAAATCAATAATCCAACAAAATCATGTTTAATTTATCGTTTTACTTTTCATTATATAAAAATAGTTCTACAATTGAAAAATGTATACCTAATTTCTTTTTTCCCTTAGATTTTGTTAGCTCAATTATAATATATTGAAATTTGTTATAATTAAATAGATTTGTAATTCGTAACTTAGCAAATTAATATTGGATGATAAAGTTCATGCAACGTAAATTCGTCCTGATTTTAGAAGCAAAACTATGTGTGTCTCATATTTTTTCAAAAAAAGAATCAAGATAATTTAAGAAGATATCTATATTATATAGTCATTACAAAAGGAAGTATATATGGGAGTTCAAAATTGAAGTTATGATTTGAAATCAACATTTGTTGATGATATTTGCATAAAATTTTAATTTATATTTGATTTATTTTTTCAAATCTCTAATGTTACTAAAGTGTAGGGTTTCAATTTATTTTGAAAAATATATAAACCTTCATCATAAATTTATACTTTTTAAAGAAAATAATTCATAATTTTAAAACTTCCTAAAAAATATGTGCTCGCCCTAAAAAAACAGCTCATATCATGTGGAAGGATAATATTTAAAAAAAACAATTAGTTACTATTACTTTTAATTTATTGGACTAGTATATCCTTACAAAATTATATGTATTAAATTTAAAAGTTTATAAATTGTAAATACTTATTTATAAAAGAAACATGCTGATATGAAATTTGTTAATATAACAGCTTAGGATATTCTAACACTATTTTTATGAATATATTTGAGTCATTTAATAAAATTATTAAAAAATATTTTTATAATTTATAAAATTCAAATTACATGTTCAGATAAAATTTCAATTATAAATTAACTTGATTCTAAATAAGGAGAAAGACAATTCAATAAAAGGCAAATTCAAGAATGTTGTAGATATAACACCAAGAGAGAGAGGAAAAGTCACATTAATCTTCATTAATTAAAAGGTAAGCTCAACCATAAAAGGAAAAGAATAATAAAAGACAGAAGTTTACATTAATTAATTTCTACAATCCCTGAGTACTTTCTGTTAATATAATATCGTGCGGATTAATTTGAGTTCTAATTAATTTGACCTGTAACTGGTACTCTCTCCGTCCAACTTTACTTGACCCCTATTGACTTGCACAGGAATTAAGGAGTACTAAATGATAGGGGTAATTTTACCAAATCATCCTTTGAATATAATTAATGTAATGTATTAAAAATGTAATAGAGAAATAACTATAATTAATGACAAGAATAAATTAGGAACTAAGTGTAAAATTATCTCTTGATTT
>JBCEWC010003977.1:0-28552 GCA_038996855.1 Solanum aculeatissimum | reverse complement strand
ATCGACGTTTCTTAAAAAATAAGGGATTTTTAGTAATTTTAGAAAAAGTTGGTATATATTGAGATTATGCATGTAAAGTATGGGATTTCTATAATTTGCCCTAATTAAATTAAGTTACCTTTTATTATTCTAATTTTATCAAATGTTTCCCATGGGACTATTTCTTCTGTATCAAATTATTTGTCGTGTTAATTTTTTGTACGTTCTTTAACATGTCATTAATTAAGAGGGATTTCTTTTAATAATTTAACCTTCATTTATGTCTTAAGATATTATCTATCTTCATTAATATTTAGTACTCTATTGAAGTGTTTATTATCTTGAGGAATAATTACTATTATTGATAAAATAGAAAGAAATAATTAGTTCTCTTGAGCTTCTAAAATGATAAATAATTTAAGATAACTATTATTAAAAATCACGACAGATAATTTGAGACGGCGAGAGTATAAGATTTTACTCCCTCTAGTAATATTTTTCAGCAGCAAGCTATAGTCTAACTATCTCTAACTTAGGTTGGGGCGAAAACTACAAAATCAAAATGTTGGTTAGGGTTTCTCTCCTTTTAGAGAAGCTACTTCGTTCCGAACCTTTCTCTAATAATAAGGTAAGCTTTCAACCCGCTCTTTGATTGAAAAAAGATGATTTCTACGATACATTACTCCAGTCGAGCTCAACAAAATTTCAAAATGAAGATATTTTTATTTTGTTCCAAACGTGTTGCAAAATCGACTAGAACGCAATTGCCCTTTTTTACTAATCCATTATACTAGAACTAGAAGTCCACTTTTACTTGTCTAGTTTAAACAATTAAGATATCATCTGTTACGTAATTCTTAATTTATCCTTATTATTAATTATAAAAATTTTCCTAAGCATTAAATTTATTGTATTCGAGCAGTGACAAAATAAAATTATTATTTTATTTATTACTTTTTCAAGAATATATCAAATTATTTACGTTACTAATTAATGAAGTATTAATCACGTGATATACTTAAGGAGAAACATGATTAAAATAGAAAATAAATAATCCCTCGCGTTCTTTTTGTTATGATTACTAAAAACAAAATAGTTAATTTAAAATATCTGTCATATTATAAAATTAAGATAGAATTAATAATTTATTTCACCTTTAACTTTACGTTGACTGAGACGAAAGAATACTCTTTGTATTTATTTTTACTTATTCATTATATTAAAAATAAATTAAATTTTTAATTTGTTCATTTTAACGTATCAAGAAAAAATAATGTTTTTTTTTATTTTACCCTTAATATTAACTACTTATTTTTCAAATTATTTTAATATTTTAATAGTCATAAATATTATTTATCATAGAAATAGATACTTCAATTTCTTAAAAAGATACAAAATTCATTATGGATAAATACAAATAAACAAAGAGAGTAAATAAGATTAATTTAATCAACTTATCCTTTTAAATTTTTTTCAAAAATACATAACAAAGCACAAAATACCCCACGAAATTTCACAAGTATATTTTTATAAAAAATGTACAAAAAACACTTAAAATGACTATTTTTAGATGGTATTTGTTTAAAAACAATTTTTTTCCTTAGAAATGAATAAATATGTAATTTTAAAATAAATTGGAACACTATTTTAATATTTTAATACACACTCATTCATTAAATGATATTAATTTTGATTAATAACAACAACAACAATAACATACCCAGCGGAATGTCACAAGTGGGGTCTGAGATTAATTTTGATTAATATTTAAGATATATTTTTTAATCATATTGATATGCAAAAAAATTATAAATTTATAGTACTTTTCTTATAGTTTTTAAATATTCAAATTTTAATTTATAATATTAAATTGATCTAATCTGATATACCTTAATATATTAGTCAAATTGACTCTTTTAAGTATTCCCTCAAATTTAGTCGTTAAATATATTTCCTAATTTGATTTTTCTATTTTTACTTGTCATTTTTGACAAATCAAGATACGACCAAAAAACTTCTACTATACCCTTAATTTAGTTTCAGAGTTAAAGTCTTTGAAAAATATAGTAAGTAAATATATTTGAAACCCTATCAATTAATAGGAATAAAATGATAAACTTACTATATTAACAATTAATCCCTCTGTTCATTATTAGATATAATTTTTTTTCCTAATTTAGTTTTTATTTTTTACTTGTCATTTTGGAGAAATCAAGATTGGATAATTTTTTTAAACTTATTTTACCCCAATTTACTTATAAAGTTAATGTTTTTGAAAAATGTAGAATTTCTTGAAAATTTTCAATGATTATTCATCCTTAGATTACCTAGATAATATTTCTTGGAAAAATAGAAATATTATTAAATCAATTAACATTCCACTTGCTATTATATTGATAATATTAAATGTATTAGTTTATTAGAATTTGAATCAACAAATATTTTTATCAATTAATAGGAGTAAAATAATAATCTCACTGTACTAATTATTGTTTTCTTAATATATGTGTCAAACTAAAATTTGATATCTAATACTCCCTCTGTCCCAAATTAATTAAATTTTTGAGATTTTTTTTCAAGATTCAAAATAGTTGAATTGTTCAAAGTTCAAGATAAATGTTTGAAACTTTTTCCATAATTAACCGTTTATTTATTGAAGTTTTATATTTTCTAGGAGATAAATTACACTACATATTTATGACTTCACAAAAGACAATAATGAAAAAGTATGATTTAAATTTTGTCTTTAAATATTTTTCTTAATATGTGTGCATCACCTCACAAATTCAAATAAAATGAATCAGAAAGTTTTTTTTTAAAAATAATTATGCCAAATCAAAATTTAACAACTAAATTCGAACAAAGGGAACACTAAATTTCATTGGAAATGACAAAGGCTCTTAAATTCGTAATTAATTAATAATCTTAATTTTTGTGTTTATTTGATGCTTAGTCTATTATTAATGATAAAGATATATACCTCCCTTTTAAAAAAAATTAATTTCATGTACTTAGAGCAAATAGTTTGAAAATTTATTTATTTTTCGTTAATGATATTTTAATATTTTTTTGGTGAAATAATATTATCAAAAAATTAATCAATTTTAGCAAATGTATAATTAATTTTAAAAAATATTACGAAATAGAATATCTATATATTATTTATTCAATTATAGATATAAAAGTAGGAATATAGATTGTCATGTTTGCCAAATTTTTCTTATCTAAAATATTAGGGGCCACTTAATTTTCAATTTCACATTATCTTTTTACAATATATAAAAAATATTTTTTTGAGTCAAAATCTGAAAGCAAATTATAATAAAATTTTATTTGATCATAGATTTTGAAATTAAAACTTGAAATTTAATATTTCAATTTTTAAAACTATGTTTTAATATGTATTTTACTTGAAAATATTCATATACTTTAAGATAAAATTTTAAAATTTAATTCAAAATTTATAACAAGTGCCACATCAAATCTCCTTATATACTACCATGCGCTTTTCGGTATCAGTGGTTCTTCCTTTTTCTTTACCTTTTCCCTCTTCCATATCAAACTTATTTTGTTTATGAATTTTTAATACGAGGGTTTCCCGAAAACAACCTCTCTATTTCTGTAAGATAGTGATAAGATCTACGTACATTTTATCCTCCCCAAACCCCACTATATATTTTTTCAATTAATGTTTAAGGTAATTTTAACTTTTGTCATATTTGAAAATGACTTTTAATTGACTTCTAGATTGGTTATCATATTGACTAATCCAAATTTGAATATAATATTATAAAGTGACCTTCTCTTGAAAAGTGCATATGACATGTCATTCTTAACAAGAAATATTTTTATTTGAATATAATATTAAATTTAAAAAAATTAATATTCAGTAGACTTACTCCTCTTTTCTAGGGTCCCAATTCCTATGAGTAGATAGAAAAAGGGGGAGAATAATTAGTAAACATAACTATTACTTTGGTTGACTATGTGAACTCTCATTTTATTGGTAAAAGTTCGATTGTCCACGTATAATTTCTCTCCCCATTTTTCCTTTCCTTATCCCTATTTTTTTTTTTTAAAAAAAAACATAAGTATTACTTTAATAATAATAATAATAATAATAATAATAATAATATATTATAACATTAAAATAGTACAAGGAAGCTATTGGTTAAGCTAGCTAATGGGATACATCGTATTAGCCGCTATAGCTATATTAGAGGATGAGCTACAAAGATCTTTAAGAAGTCGTTCGGCGTGAGGTATAAAATAGTATAATAATTTTAAGATAAAATATAGCGTTATTTTATTCGACGTTTGATTGAAGGTATTAAGTAATTATTAGATTATTCATCCTATAATTTATACTTCAGTGATCGAATGAGTTATCTCATATACATGATGAAATAATTTTTCTCAAGATAATTTATTCTGAAATAATTAATCTCAAGATAAATTGTTCCTAACCAAACAACAATTATTAAGTTATTGAGTAAGCTCAAGAGGTACCGATAATCATAAAATATTTGAACAAAAATTAAAATTGAATAGGTAAAAATTAATTAATTAAAATCATATCAATAAAGTTTACATACATTCTAATCTCCGCACACCAAAACTTATCATAAAATTGAAAACTTCATTAGGAATATACTTTACCAAAATTTGATTTTTGATGCTCAAGGTAGTAATATCTTTAAAATCACGTGTTCAACTATAAAGTTAAATATCTTTCTTTTTTGTTTTTTGTAATTTTAACAATTTATTATATTTTATGTTGAAAGTAGGATAAAATTATTTATATATTTATTAGACAAAATTATTCATTCATTTCTATAATTATACTTTCTTGAAACCAATAAGATGTATTATTTTATAAAAATAATACAGTGTATTTTCTCATAAAGTAATTTTACTTTTATATATACATGTTTGTTTCATGCTAATATAATTGATAGAAGCAATATGAATCTTACTATTTAAGAAAATATCACCTTATAAACTCTATCATGAAAAATAAAAAAATATTAAGTTAAAAAAATAACTATTAAGTCGTAAACAGCAACATTAAATAACTTAATTTATGATTTGTAGAGTTCCACTTTTATTCACATTAAAATTTGGCCACCATGTAGTGCATGAAATTTAATAACATGATGGGTAAAGACATTTTGAAGTGACACATAATGATGTATGAATGACGATCAAAAAATTGTTATAATATTTGATTTATAAATAAAATTTTAAAAACACTAATTTTTTAATTAAATTTCCTTAAACTTGCTCATTCAAGTATGAAAATCTTTTTAATACTAGCTCCAATTGAGCACGAAGCAACAAAAAGTGGAGCACAACTAGTATAATGATTCAACCCGCTAGTGATATTATTCGCTTTGGGCCTAAGTCTGCACAACTTGAAAACATGTCAATAGTAGGTAAGACTTGTTTACTTATATACCCAACATCTCTCCTGTGTTTTGCTAATGTGGGACTTCTCATCTTAAGATGAATTGTTAAATACAACCCCTCAATGGATTCAACGCCCTCGCTGAGATTTGCCCACCGCATAAGATTCGCCTAGACTAAGAACTGAGATTTACCTCGCCTCACCGGGATTCGCCTAAACTCAGTTAAACTCTGGCCCACATCGACAAAGCTGACACAGGAGTGACTCTGATACCATCTGGTAACGACCCAACCTGCTAGTGATATTGTCCACTTTAAGCCTAGGCCAATAAAACTTTAAAACACGTCACTAGTAGGTAAGACTTGTTTCCTTATATACCCAACATCTCTCCATTGGTTTGCGTCACTAACTTCAATATCTCTTTCAAAAATTTCACTTTTCAGTTGGTCTATTTTATTACAATTTCAGACATTGCTTTAGTAGTTATGCTTAATTCTAGTCTATCATTATTGCTTAAAGTCTTCTATTGAGTAAAGAAGCCAAGCCAAGTGGTTCGCTTGAGACCAAAAATGATTTCTAAGCTAGACATATAGCAATATGGGAGTCCTAGGATTCACATTCTTACAAAATTGTATATTTGATAAATTTAAAACGCTTAGAGGTATTGAAAAAAGGAAAAACACTGGTGGATTAATTCACTTGATTTCAATTTTTCAGTTGAGATAAGTTATAGTTTATTCTATGTGTTAGAAAAACTCTTAATAGTAATTAATATTCATTGAGTGATGTGAAAAAATTATTCTATGCATTTAATTATTGTGATTTGGATGATTGATATGTGTTATGATTGATATGCAATCCCAAGACCATGAAATTTATAATCTTGAAATTACTCTACCAAAGTGATATCTTGAATAAAGAAGACTTGATGAAATGTTGTTAATGAAATAAAAAGTAATAATGAATTAAATATAATTGGATCAAGTATCACATTCCGACACAGTATATTTGAATTGAGTGTCACGTTCTGACACAATATATTTGGATCAAGTGTCACGTTCTGACATGAAATGTATAAAATCGGGTGTCACATTCCAACACGATATTATAGGGTAGAGTGTCACGTTCCGACATGATATATATTGGATCAAGTGTCACGTTTTAGCATTATAATATTAAAGGAAAACATGATAAAATAATTAATATACTCAATCTCAAATAACCCATTTTCCAACAAAAACATGGTGTGAAGGCTTGAGTCCTCATGTGTATTTTTGATATTGTTGACTGATTATGTACTTGTTCCATTGTGTTGTCACTTATACTTGTTACTTGTTGGTAGCCACCGTTAAGTGCTATAGTTGATTTCTAGATATTATTTATGCATATTGGTTCTATTTTGAGTTGACCGATGATACCTACTCAGTACATGTTGTCCTGACTGACTCCTAATTGCATTTTTGTTTCTTTTAATTTATGAAGTGCAATAAGTGTTTCATCGACTTCAACCCACCCTCAATCTAGCCGATCGTTGGTATATCAAATTTCAGGGTGAGCTAACCTTTTAGCTCGTGTTGGATTCTATCAGTTATAACATATTATCCTTAATTTTTGGACATAACTATTTATTTATCAATTTTGATGTTGCTACTCTTAGACTTGATATATAAGATTAAATGTCCTTGATGTAATGACTTTCAGGTTTTGGGAAAACGCTATGTAATAGACTTAGTGATATTTGTTATTTTTTTTTTTTACAAATTTGAGCTTTTGTATTATTATCGTATTTTATAAATTGAAAAACTAATATAGATTGTGATTTGTATAATTGGTTCGCCCACTTAAGAGGTTAGGTGTGAGTGTCACTCACAGTCCACTTTAGTTCGTAATAGGACCCAATACCCAATCCAATAATTAGCATGTCAAAATGTGACACCCGATTCAATGCGTCAGAACATCACTCAATTCAATATATATTATCGACATGTGATCTAATTCAACAATCACAATTACAATGACAATAAATAATTTACACATGCACAATCAAGTAATAGACTCATTGCATGTAATTTGATCATAAGTTATCAATTACTTCACGTTCTTTCCTTTTCTCAAGTTGTATACAATTCAACAATCACACTTAAAAACACGCACGTGCAGACACACATACTTGCACAATCAACTAATAAACTCATTGCATGTAATTTGATCATACGTTATCAATTACTTCATGTTCTTTCCTTTTTCCCAAGTTATATACAATTCAATAACCACACTTAAAAACACACGCACGGTTGCACGCGCACGTGCACACACATTTGCACAATCAAGCAATAGACTCATTGCATGTAATTTGATCATAAGTTATCAATTACTTCATGTGCTTTCCTTTTCTCAAGTTATATACAATTCAACAACCACACTTACAAACACACATACGCACACGCGTGTAATGACCCGTTAGACAATCTTAAGAATTAGTCCTCTTGTTTTCCTAAAATGTTCTTCTAGTAAACTCTAAATGAGTGTTTTGGACTATTCAATAATCAATGTTATTCAATTAAGAAGTAATTTTAGATAACTAATGTAAGTAGTGGACTAAAGTGGTAATTTATGTAATACCTTGTACCTTATTTATTAAGAATAAGTCAGTAAATTTTATCACTTTTATCACATAATTAAAATAAGGAGAAGAAGAGCGAGCGTTTGGGTGAGATTAGACGACAAAGAGTAGCCTCAAAATTGCTACAGGTAAAAGAATAAATCAATTACGTTTAATTTCAAATTTTGTCACCCAAAAAGTAAACAATTGTCATCATCACAACTTCTAATTGTGCAATTACTCATAAAGGAGGATACACCGATTATAGGGCTTAAGTTATCGACTCAAGAAAATTTCGTGCATATATATATATGTTCCAATAATCTTAGTTGTGATTGTTGTTTAAGGGTCATGGGTTTGGTATTAATGGATAATCGGTGGATGACATAGAGGGGCAATCATGCACCCTTAACAGAAGTCACAGGAATGACTCCATTCTCTTGTTATCAATTGCTCTAGGCTTGAGTGCTATTATCTGATTATTATCATCCATGGCTGCCATCATTGATTTCGTAATCAATGGCTCCACTTTTAAATATTATTATTTTGTAATTCTAGTATATTTTAAAATTTGATATATTGAGATTGATAATAAATAATAGGTGTATTGTCTTATATAAATATCTTTATATTTGTGATGTCCGGAGGAATTAAGATGGAACCCTAGACTTGAAATTTTGGGAATTGACTATGGAATTGGTTAGTTTTTGGGTCTAGGCTAGACGTATAGTAATATGAGTATTGTTAGTTTTGAAATCTTATTGTGAATTTTTATTTGATTAGATCGGAGTGCTTTGGATTCTATTCGAAAGGGGAAGGCTCAAATCCTGCAGTGAGTGTTCAATTATTAAGACAAGTAAATTTCTTAACCTTTGTTAAGTATATAAAATCTCGTGCTTCCTTGTGTGAGGTGTTGAGAATGATTTCGAATTATTGAGTTAATGTTGATGTAGTATCAAGATTATGTTGTTGTGAATTGTGAATTGTATTAAAAGGATGTACCATTTCGAGAGACATGTCGCGTGCCTAATTACCTTGATATTATTATGTAAACATGCCTAATTACCTTGATATTTGTGACAAGTGTTATGTGAATCGAGAAAGAATAAGAATTCAAAAGAATGTACCATTTCGAGAGACATGTCGCGTGCTGCGACGAATACTATAATTTGAGAGTTGTGTCGCACGCCGTGATGGATGCATGGACTAAAAGTCCCTCATAGGTCCCAAACTGAGAGACAACGAGTGTGTATCACAAGGCTAAACATGCATCATTATACCTGACATTATTGTGTTGCATTGCATTGCACATCTTCCTCATTTATAAACTTGTGAGTGCCTTTTTGTGAATCTTATGATGGACGTGTTTAACCCTTTGTATTGTTGATCTATAATTGTTTGTGAATATTGTCGAGCTATACGTTCTGTAAATTGTGAATTGTTAGGTTCGATTGGAGTGTTCAGAGTATCTGTATTCTATATTACTTGATTTTGTATTTAGTAGTTTACTTGTTGGGTACCGTGTGTTTGGTACTTACCCCTTGCTTCTACATTTTTGTAGATTACGAGCCCGGATCTTCGTGATACCTTCTATTCTTCCCCGTCTGAGGCTTTTTGTGGAGATTGTGTGAGATAATTGCTTGTCATCACAGTGAACTCACTCCTATTTATAATTTTGTTCTACTTTGGAGACAATATCATTTGAGACTTATATTTTCTTTCAAATCTATTATAATACATTACGAGGTTTGTGCACGTGACAATCAAGTTTTGGGGATTTTAAATAATGTTGACTTGTTACCCGTAGTTAAACCTTTATTTTTATTACTTCTTCCGCACTTTATCGTTGTAATTAAGTTTTTGGCTAACTTGTCTTGGTGGGGATAAGACGAGTGCCATCACACCCATTTTTGGGTCGTGACAACGCACAATTGCACACTCCTAGCCTAACATTGGACTCCTTTGATTATCACAAGTCTTAAAATTTCACGATAAGCCAACAATTTTCTTACACATAAATCTTACAAAAATCATCAATCATCTCAACAAGAAGTATTAGAGTTGACAATCAAGAAATAAACTATCATCACTAGTCACATACTAATCATAATCTAGATAACACATTTCAATTCTAACAATAATTACAACACATATAGCCATTAAGACTCCGTACCCAAAGGCCTAGAAATAATTTTTCACGTCAATTCACAATATAATGTGTAATGGAAAATATATTTATAACTATTCAATAGAGAAACCTAGCTTATCTGGGCAATAAGCTCCTACAACAAGTAAATTGTACGATTGATAATCTTCTTTTTTTTCCACGTTTTCAAAAGCTAAATCATCTAATAACAATTATAAGAGTAATTAATAAACTACTCTTTCAAAAAATACTTCGAAATTCAAACTCATTCGTTTTATCCTTTAATCTACTCCAAAATTCTATATTATAGAATGGTTAGATCAATTTTCAATTCCAACAACATAATCTATCAACAAAAGCTCATACTCAAGAAATTTTAACCATTAATTCTCTTTACACCAAAAAATTTCATCTAAATTAACTTTCTACCCCCACAATGGTCAATATAATGTTATTTTAAAGACTAAAGAATCCAATGAGTGTTAGATTAATAGAACATTCTTTGAAGAAGGAAAGTAATAGAAAATTGAAGAAATCGTCCCACTTACCCTAGCCTAATCTTGAATGAATTTTGAAAGTAAAATAACATTTTAGGTCTGAAAAAATACATTTAACTGTGCATATTCTGTCATGACGGCCTTAACTCAAACAATCTTCAGTATAATAATCAACTTTTTACTTCAAATTTCAAATAACGCAAACTTGATGGTGCTTGAAAGAAGACTCATAAACCTTTAATTTGATAGGTCATACGCCACTTAATTCATCATGAATTCACAGTTACGATCATTTAAAGCTAATTTTAATTTTAATTTAAACTCGAAACCAAGTCGATAAAGCACTTTCAACCTAACTTTATGGTAGAGGCATTACACAACCTTAATTACATTCATATACTGAGGAATTGATCCTAAATCTATGGCAAATGAGATTCATATGTCCTTAACCGCAATATTTTCGATCTGTAAAACCAATCATGATATGTACTTAACACACACATATACAAGATCATCTATAATTTGTAAAACCAACCACGACCCATAAGCAAAAATCAAAAATATAAACATAATATCTAATTTATATATAGGATCAACATCTCTCCATTACAACAATTTCATATTAACATTATTTGTATAGAAATCATGACCGAATTCATAATATTAATTAAAAATCTATCTACCAACAATCAAAATAAATACATTTTAAAATTTTTATTCATGTGACGCCCCTTATATATAAACTACGATCTAATTCATAAAAATATATTAAATTTATCAGTCAATCGTCAAAACAACACACATCACGATGTAACTGAAACTCATAAAAACAAATACTTTTAAACTTATCTACCGAAAGAAGATAAATATTACGTCAACTTCACGTGACACTCGGCGTAAAGACATCGCGACAAAATTTAAAAAAATAATATACTATTAAATTGATAAATATAAAATATTATTTACATCATTAATTAGAACCAATAAATAATTCTTACCAATAAAAAAAAACATATACACTTTTAATATATGGTTATTAATCTTGGTAAAAATAAAGATTTTATGCTTTGAATGTAGTCTTTGGCCAAATATTTATTCATCCCCAACCTTAACCCAATTTTTTTAATTAGTATATAAATGGTACAACCATAAACATTACAACATTTTTCTTAACGTATACAAAGTGTCCTATTTCATGATATTATTTTTTCCAATTCTTCTATACTCTCTCTCTCTCTCTCTACTTGTCCTTCATTTTTCTCTCGTTTCTCTCTCCTCATTTTTTTAACAGAAGACTGACTTTGCCTCTCCGGCATTGACTGGTTCTCAAACAAATTCACTCCGGTAACTGGACTAGCTAAAGATCGGTAAGTCTAGTTTATATATAATAAAATTTTGTTCCATTTTTAATTTTTTTTGTTTTTGGTTTTTGTAATTTCTATGTAACAACAAGCCTAAAAGTAGGTGATCATTTTTTCAACTTCAAAAACCATTTTTGTAGATTCTGGGAGAAGATTTTGGGGAATTGAATTCCCTCAAATTCAGTGTGATTTCCAAATTTTTTGTTGGTCCAATTCACTTGTTTTTTTCCTTTTTATCTTTCAGGGGAATGGTAAATTTTTAGCATTTTTTTTTCTTCCAATTCTAAGGAAGAAAAATCCATTGATAAATGATAGGACAGGGCTAAGGGAGTAATCTAGACAGATTTGGATGAGCTTTGAAGAAAAAAAGAAGAATTGGTAGAAATTCTGTTGTCTGTGAGATTTTGTTATTTTGGTAAACAACATTTCTCTGTTTTTTTTTTTTTTTTTTTTTGGGTTTATGAATTTGGTATGGGGATATGATGATGATGAGTAGAGAGTTAAAAGTTAGATATGAGTAAGAAACTGAAAAGTGAATTAATCTTTCCTTTTTGAGATTGAGTTTCTATAATGAGGTACATTTTCAATTTACTGTTATCTGATTGATGATTCATATGGATTTACCATAAAATGTCAATGGACTGGAAATAGTAAGTTTTGGTTATTCCATTGGTGTATGTGTAGGTAAAAAAGTTATTCCTACAGGGTGTACAAAACTAAATTTACAGATTCACCATCAAAGAATGTGTGACGGTGAATGAGGCTGAACTAAAGGCCTTTGTTTCAGACCTAGGTATGAGAAAATCCTTGGTAGGAAATGTTTGTGCCAAATGAGCCTTAGATGGTATGAATCTGAATTAGTCGGGACTCTAATGTAGGTACCGAACTCTGTATGAGAAACCAAAAAAAAAGTGCACAAAACTTGTGTACTAAGAAAATGTTCAAATTCACTAATCATTATCAATTGATATTCATATAGTGATTTGTTTCTTCTTTTTTTTTAATTTCAGTATATGAGCTATTGAGAATTGATAATACTTGTTAATTACTTCAGTTATTGTGGCATGTTGACTCGAGGTTAGATTTTGGATCTGTCTTCATATGTTTCTGCTATTTCCTGTCATTAAATGCATGATAGAATTTCTTATTCTTTCATATTAAAGAACTGTTATTTTTTTATGTGCTTAAGCCTTCTATTCAGGAGCAGTTATGGATTGAATATTTTTCATTTCTGTGTTTTACAGTTGAGTCCCATCTGGGACTCGAAACATAGTCTTGAACAGTTGAAAGCGAAAATCCAAGGAATGAATTAGACAGTGGAGAAGAAGAGACTTACAATTTAAGGATGAATCTGGGGAGAAAATTTCCAACTCCCCAAGAGAATGGAGTTGTCCAAAATGGGGATCATCGGATTCCTTTTAGTCCGCAAAAGCCTGTTTTGCAAAGACCAGATCGTGTTCCAGCTGAAATGCAAGGGAATCAGATGGAAAGGACGGATTGGCCAAAACTGCTGGGGATATATGGTGACCTTTTACAAATGCCAGCTTGTGATGCTGGAGCAGCTCAAAATCCCGCCATGTCTGTTTGTTTGAATAAAGGGTATACAGGTATTTGGACTGATGGAGCAGTCGGTCACAGGCGTTCCCATACAGATATCAACAGCTGTGAAAATGTACCAGATCACAGTAAGACTGCTTGCACAAGAGTTAATTCATTAGAAGAACTGATTGGGATGAAGAAACAGTCAAACGTGCTCTCCATCAGAGGAAGATCAAGCAACAGTATCCATCATCTCAGTAATATACCGATCCTTCAGAACTCATATGCTCAAGTTGACAGCAGATATGAGCAGCCACAACTCAAGTCTGCAGATCAAAGCAACATCATCCATCTCGGTGATATACCGAGCTTTCAGAATTCATATTCTCGATATGAGCAGCAACAACTGAAGTCTGCAGGTCAAACATTGCTCAATGAGAGTCAAGTGTTTACTAGTCCAAACCAGACATCTGATTGTTACACCAACAGGCCCCTACCACTTGGTGAGTTTACTCTTATGTTAGTGGAGCAAGAACATAAACATTTATGAAGTCTTTCAAACACTTGCAGATATTGCATCTTAATGCCTAGGAGCAGTAAAATGAAAAGAAGAAAAACATGTTATTTTTTTCACTAACAAGATTTATGCATGTCAATGTAGCCGGACCCTAATTTATAATCTCTGTTAGCACAACCGGGATTGTGCTAGGAAGTCCACATGACTACAGGATACAATACATAGCATAACATTTTATTTTGATAAATACGATACATTATCATAACTTTCTTCTTCGGCAAATTGCATAACAAAGTAGTGAATACCTATGTCAATTCCATACACTAGGATTCTAACTGTAGTATCAGAAAAGTTATTCCTAATATTAAAAGTAAGATATGCATGTTGATCACAAGTTAGTGACGTAAAAGCTTAGAAAATATCCCATTTAACAGACATATCATGATATTTTAATCTGAATCACTATTTTATGTCTAATTTATTTTCCTTACAGATGGTATGCAAGGTCCTAATCAGGCCAATAGATCCTTGATTTCACCCTTGGCACCAGATGCTGGTACAAGTCCAAGCACAAATAGTTTCTTCACATTTGCACCAGTAACACCAGAACATAACCACTTCAAGGACAACCAGCATTTTGAGAGACAAAATTTCCAGATACAAGAAAGGTCTAGTCTTCAGAAAGTTGAGCAGGAGAATGTTCTTGGGTCTATGAAATCCAAAGACGACCACTCTGATAAACTGTTACAGAGAGTCGCAGATTCATTGGTTGCCGTTTCATCATTGAGTGAAAAAGTTGATAATGGCAATACAGGTAATGCGGACATTGACCTAAACAAGACACCAGCATCGAAAACTCCCAAAAGGCGAAAACACCGGCCAAAGGTAGTTATAGAAGGGCAAACCAAAAGAACTCCGAAGCGTGCTGCCCCAGAAGATGGTACTCCAAATGAGAATCCATCAGGGAAAAGGAAGTATGTCCGCAGAGATGGCCTCAAAGCTTCAACAACTAACCAAACCGAAGTTAATGAGTCTGCTGCCCCAAGAAATAGCACTCCAAATGAGAACCCATCAGGAAAAAGGAAATATGTCCGCAGAAAGGGCCCCAATGCTGCAACAACTCAACAAACTGAAGTTGTTGACAAGGACAAAGTTCCTGATGCCGGAGAGACAGAAAAAACATGTCGGAAAATGCTAAATTTTGACTTGGAAGACATAACAAAAGATGAAAGCCTGGCAAGTACCAATATCCGCCACGCAGAAAAACATCAACAAAGAAAAACAACTATCGATTTGAACTTGAATTCCCAAGACATGGAGGCATCTTTGGCTATCATGGAGGCATCTGCAATATCAGCTGGGCATAATCAGAGGAAAGGAGAAAGTGCAGAGAAACTTTTAATGGAAAAGCCAAAAGATTTGGCATTGCCACCTCCTGCAAATCAAGCTACAAGAAATAACCAGGCACTGAATGCTCTTGCAAGAAGTCTAAGTATGAGAACTGTCACTCAATATCAAAACAGCATTCAGCTGTATGAACCAAGACAGCTGGCACTGGGAAGGATGCCGCTACTTCTGAGAGACACAGCTTGTACACATGACAACAAAGGAGGATCCAATAGAGATCAGTTCCCCAGTTTCCCAGTTCAACCAAGAACTTTTAGCCAGATAGGATCTGTGTGCCCAGAAATGTTGGGGAATGACAATAGCAGAAGAAATTGCAGCACTTCATCTGGTTTTCCTTTCTCTACTGCAGCTGCAATACATGACTCAACAAAGTTCCGGTCAAGCAGCTTTAGCATAAATAGATATAATGGAGTCAGTGAGGAGGGTACTAGGCATTATGCTGGTCCCATGGTTGTTCAACATAATTTGCAAAAGCAACTAAACGCATCTCAATTTCATTCTTATCCACAGACAATACCACAGCACATATCCCAACAGACGGTTGGAATCCATGGATCCCAAGTACAGGCCACAAGCAGTAATTTGAATCATCAGTATCAATTCCAAAGTCTCGGAATGGTGGTACAAGAGGTTGAGAGAATAAATTCTCATAATAATTTGAGAGGACAGATGCAGAATATGGGGAAGACATCACCCCATGAATTCAATTATGGGGAGGTGCTTGCAAGAGAGAACAAGAATTCACAAGCTGACCAACATCACCTGACAAAAGCTACAGGTATCCTTTTGCAACTATGACATCAATCTTACTTTTATTGTTTTCTTTCTTTTTTCCAGCAATGTAGCCTCAGTGTTAAAGTATGAAGAATCATGCTGGGGCAGTTTTTCCAAATATTTTTCCTTTTTTAAAAAAAAAAAAAAATTCAGAATATTGCTTGGTTATACACCGGGCTGATTTTTTGAGAAAAAAATCTGAGGATGAATTTTCCTTTTCTGCTCAAAATTTGAAAAACTGTTGAAGAAACTACTCAAAATATTTCATATTGTTTTCAAGTTAAATGCATGACCAAGTGCAACTTCTATTTCCATTTACAAATTTCAACTTAATTTTGAATTCTACTTTTTTCAAATATCACATCTTTCTTATGTCCAAATGCCTACTTAGATTCCAATCACTACAAACTTTCTGTCACACAGGCATACAAGGAACACACGGACATGCAGCGTCAGTCGACACAGGCTTACAAGGAACACACAGATATGCAGTGTCAATCGATATAATCACACGGCAATTGGAACGCCTTGTTATCAGTGATAACAAGAAAAATGCTGCTAAAGGTGAGCAAAAGGCCCTTGTTCCATACAAGGGCAGTGGCACAATTATCCCGTATGAGGGATCTGATCCTATCAAAAGGCGTAAAGCACGGCCCAGAGTAGACCTTGATCCAGAGACCAACAGACTATGGAACGTCTTAATGGGAAAGGAAGGAAGTACAGAGAAAATGGACAAGGACAACGAAAAATGGTGGGAAGATGAAAGGAAAGTTGTCCGCGGACGGGTAGACTCTTTTGTCGCACGAATGCGCCTTGTTCAAGGTAACAAAGAATCCCATAAACCATCCATTTCCTCTACCACTCACCTGTCTTGTAATAGTAGAACTAATGTTGTCGTGATATTATCAACTTCAACAAGACAAATAATTTGAAAAGCTTTTCAGGGGATAGAAGGTTCTCACCTTGGAAGGGATCTGTAGTCGACTCAGTAATAGGAGTATTCCTCACACAGAATGTTTCAGATCATCTCTCAAGGTAATTGATCGTCAGATACATCAGAAGAACATAGTCAATCTAATTAAAAATAGTAGTTGATAATTCAATAACATATTCTTCTTGCAGCTCTGCTTTCATGTGCCTTGCAGCCAAGTTCCCCTTGCCAACAAGCACCAAGAACACCCTATACCAAGATGGGTGTAACATAGTAATGGAGGAACCAGAAGTCGAAATAATAGATCCAGATGGGACTATCATATATCATAAAGCTAGACTACAGCACAGAATGGAAAGTCACTTTCCTACAACTAGAGCTTATTTAGTAAGTGAGCATGACAAGAGATCAGACGAGGAAGTCATTTCATTACAAAACTCTCCTGACTCTCTCATTCTTCAAGCCAATGAAGAACTCAGGTCAAGCTCCGGATCCGACTCAGAATATGAAGACCAACCAAGTTCGCCCAACTTGAACAAAGACAGTACTCAAGCAAACCGTTCTCCACCGACAAAGTGGACTGCTGCATTCCAGGAATATCAGAGTCACTTTATGAGGAATGCACTTTCAGAGAAGTTGCCCATCTTTGGGAATCAGAAGACAGACACTGTATCAGATATGAGGCATAATCAAAATCTTGATGCAGAAACATATCTACATGGGTATCCAGTCAATCCGCATGTTCAGGTCGAGAAGATATCAGCAAGAACATCCAGTAATTCCTGGTTGAAAATGATGCCAGAATTTGGAAAACATGAAACAGCATGCCATGAGAAAGAAATTGTCATGAGCAGAAGCATGAAACATATAGCAGGAAGTTCAAGTACGTTGATAGCTCAGCAAACTGCACTTCCCATTATTCATGCACCGCTGGGAGAGATAGGAAACGTGAAAATGCAACCTCACAAGGAAAACAATCAACATTCTGTAAGTTCCCATCAAAAGGAGATGGCAATGGCCTCACAACCAGAAAACACTTGCATTCGGCAGTCAGTAAACCATTCAGAAGCCATTGCTAAAGGAGAAGGTAATTCTGATAACCCAAAATCTACAAATAAGAGTTATTATACATGCAAGATCTGTAGTTCTTACCTCATAGTACATATAAGAAACTCTTGCAATATAACCATATCCCATGCAGAAGGTCAAGCTCATCCTTCAAGCAAGCAACCCAGTGTAGCAGGCACCAACATCTCAAAGACAAGAAAAAGAAAAGTTGAGGAAGGAGATAAGAAAGCTTTTGATTGGGATAGCTTGAGAAAGGAAGTCCTATCGAAGAATGGGAAAAAAGAAAGAAGCAAGGATGCAATGGACTCACTGAACTACGAAGAAGTTAGAAGAGCATCAGTTGAAGAAATTTCTGATACTATCAAGGAAAGAGGGATGAACAACATGCTGGCAGAGCGAATTAAGGTACCAGCACTAACCATGTAGCATTACTCACAAAGAGAAAGAGAGACCTCACAAGTAAATTTTCAAAGAAAGCATAATTGCTTATTGTGCAGGACTTCCTCAATAGACTGGTAAGGGATCATGGAAGTATTGACCTAGAATGGTTGAGAGATGTGGCCCCAGACAAAGTAAAGTAAGTTCCTTGCAATAATACACTGAAGTTTTCTATCTTCATGAGTTTATCTGCTCCTAAAAATATTTCCTTACTGCAGAGAGTATCTATTAAGTATTCGCGGACTGGGTCTGAAAAGTGTAGAATGTGTGCGGCTATTAACGCTTCATAACCTTGCTTTTCCAGTAAGTTCCACTTGTCAATGTGCAACGATCTACTCACGTGATCTAGAACTCAAGTTGAATTTGTCAGGTTGACACAAATGTTGGACGAATTGCTGTGCGATTAGGATGGGTTCCTCTCCAACCACTTCCTGAGTCGCTGCAGTTGCATCTTCTTGAACTGTAAGTTATTAAAACAAAATCTCAAAACTGTACTTTGTTTACCATATGGGTTATCACTCATGCTTCAATACAGGTATCCAATTCTGGAGTCAATTCAGAAGTATCTCTGGCCACGACTCTGCAAACTCGACCAGAGAACACTGTACTTTCTCAAGACCTCATAATAATTTCCTTTGGTTACACAAGCAATTACTAAGCTAAAAGACACTCTAACATACCCATGGATGTATCACTAATAAGGTGATGTTTGTTGGCAGGTACGAGTTGCACTACCACATGATTACCTTCGGAAAGGTAAATTTAATTGCGCTTTTCTATTTGAATGTGCCCTCATATGACAATTTTTGTGGAGGTTGTTGTCCCTCATCAAAAGGAAGTATAATTATGGCTGACTTCCAATATTGACACAGGTTTTCTGCACCAAAAATAAACCTAATTGTAATGCATGCCCACTGCGAGCTGAATGCAGACACTTCGCTAGTGCTTACGCAAGGTTAGTCATCCATGTCTCCAATCATTAAATTGCTAATGAAGCTCAGAACATAAGGTTACCTTAAGATTTGCTTCATTCCTCTTTTTAGCAACTTCAAACTAAAAGAGTTAACGTTGCCTACAAAATTGGGGATGAAAAAACATGGTTTGAAATTTAAAAATGCAATTCTAAGAACAGAAAGCACACTTTTCTAATTCAAATTATGATAATAATGAGACGATGATACCAATGATTAATAACATGAATCAAACACTCCTTATTATCAAAGTTCAAATCACAAAATAATTTCAAAAATTGGCAAGTAGAGCTCAAAAACTGTTCCTCAGATGGTCGGTTAATTCTATGACACATGCACTAGAGATGCAAAATCTGGCAATGTTTCACTTCTTTGTTACTTAGTTAATTTCGAGGAAAATTGACAGATGTGTTAAAAATTTACCTGCAGTGCAAGACTTGCCCTTCCTGGCCCAGAAGAGAAGAGTATAGTGAGCTCAGCAGTTCCGATACCAGGGGAGGGAAATGCAGCTGCCGCATCCATGCTATTACCCCCAGCAGCTGAAGTAAGAATGGTGTACCCAAATGCTCCAGTTGAAGCTGCTAACATCCCTTCTTTCCCGAAGAGGCCAATGTCAATACCTCAAGAGATGACCAACTTACTAAATAATGAAGCAACACTCATTACCAGCAACTGTGAACCTATTATTGAGGAACCAAAAACACCAGAACCATTGCCAGAACTATTAGAAAGCGACATTGAGGATGGATTTTTTGAGGATCCTGATGAAATTCCATTGATCGAACTCAACATGAAAGAGTTCACGACCAATTTGGAGACTATTTTACTAGAGCATAATAAAGAAGGCGACGTATCCAAAGCTCTGGTGGCCTTGAATCCAGATGCGGCTTCAATTCCTACTCCCAAACTGAAAAATGTCGGCCGCTTACGGACTGAACACCAAGTGTAAGTTTCGGAGCTCTTGTTTGATGTTTACCTGTGTAAAGATGTAAACAAGATAAGTAAACTTTTAAGTATGCAATAAAAGGACTTGGTAGAATATAACATTGTTGTAATAGGACTTGATGTGAATATGAAATTGTATGGAATTAAGAAGACAATCAGCAAAGAATGTACAATGCAGATATCGACACAAATTTGCACCGTGCTGAAAAGAGAGAATTAGATGTAAAAAGCTGTAGTACCAGTTTGTATTGCACGTCCACAACACCGTCCATTATGAAACACAAAATGGCCTTCTAATAACCACCTAACAAAGTATCGAGTCGTCAGATTTTTTACTCATAACTAATGGTTAATACTCTAATATTGCAGGTATGAACTCCCAGATTCCCATGAATTGTTGGAAAAGGTCAGCTGTCTATCTTCTGTTGCTCAATTAAATTTGACTAGAACTAAGCTTTTTTTTTCGGAAACTGGCAACTTTGCTAGAACTAAGCTTTATTATGACCCAATATATTCCAATACAGCTGGATAACAGAGAACCTGATGATCCAAGTCCGTACCTTCTGGCAATATGGACACCAGGTATGCAACTGGATTTTCTTTGAACAGTATCATCTTCTCCAGGATATCCAACTAATGCACACGTAGCAATGGAGAAAACCTGTGTTCCCCGATTCTCACCATAGTGCTAATCTGAGGCCAAACCATGCATTAGCAACATTTCGCTTTTGAAACCAAAATTTGCCCTAAATAGTATGGGAGGACACACAGCAGTTTTTTTCTCTTTTTCCTCCCTTTTCGTCACTGACTCCATATAACAATATAATGGTTAATTAGAACTCTAGTCCGCAGTAGATTATGTTGTTTTAACTCTGGGCCTAATGTGCCACCAGGTGAGACTGTAGATTCAATTCAACCTCCTGAAACAAAGTGTGATCATAGTGGACCGGGGAGCCTGTGCAATGAGACGACATGCTATTCGTGCAATGGCATAAGAGAAGCAAACTCACAAACCGTTAGAGGCACACTACTGGTGAGTGGCGCAGGCATTTGTTGTGCTTTGAAGTCACTACTTTAGAAGAACTATAAGCTAGCATTGCCCTTTTTTCTCTGAAACACCTAGCTTGTTGCAGATACCGTGCCGAACAGCAATGAGAGGGAGCTTCCCACTCAACGGAACATACTTTCAGGTTAATGAGGTAAATACCAAACCTAGTCATCTGATCACAATTTTCAAGAATCTACGTTTGGACAATGATGCTTCAAAACTTACAAGCGCAACTGTACACAATGAAACTTGGAAATGGATATTATTGGTGGCAATCATTCTGATCATTGAATAAGATGTGATCTTGAACTGTGCAGGTATTTGCAGATCATGAATCCAGTCTTAATCCGATTCATGTTCCGAGAAAATTGCTATGGTCCCTGTCAAGAAGGACCGTGTACTTTGGGACCTCTGTCTCAACAATTTTTAAAGGTACAGATAAATGCTCAGGAAAAACATTGTGGTTCGATATATGACTTAAGAATCAACTCTAAGTTACTGACTACATAAGCATTGATGTTTATCAGGCTTGTCAACAGAACAAATTCAGTACTGCTTCTGGAGAGGTAAGTTCAACTTTTCTTGCTTCTCATATTTAAAAAAGATGCAGAAAAGGGATCTGAGTTAAATAAGTACCGCTACACTAAACTGTTCAAGAAATTATTGAAATACCAGTACCTTCTCCTCTCACATTGGGAATATGTGTATATACATATTCAGCTTCATGGATAACCAAGTAAAAGATGCGATTGAGTTACCTAACTACTAGAGTCACATTATGCAATCCTTTCCTTGAAAATGTCATTATGCAGGATTTGTCTGCGTAAGGGGATTTGATCGAGAGATGAGAGCCCCACGACCTCTCATTGCTAGACTGCACTTCCCTGCAAGTAAGATGGTGAAAAATAGAAGTGATGACAAAAAGAAGGAGGGAGCAGCTGCAGAGAAGGTTGCTGGTTCCAACTCACCAAAATCTGTCCATACAAAGTAGAGAAACATAAGGAGGAGTAGGATACAAAATTGATGACTAACAGATTGATGACAGTCAATAACCTCAGCGGAGATACAAATTTACAGCAGCAGAACATTTGAATTCACCCCTTGTCGGAAAAGAGTGTAGTGTACAATAAGCATCTCCTATTCTTTGATTTATGCTCAAACTGAGCCATCAGTATTCAAGATTTACCAAATAGAAAACAAGAATAGATGTAGGAAAATTGAGATGTTAAGGTTCATAGTTTGAATGTGCAAACAGTTGATGCCATTGTAGTGGAAAATCCTTATTTATTCATGCCCCGAAATGACTATTGCTTTGATTTACATGTTGACGGACTCATTTTTATGTGAAAAAAGTGGTTAACTGAAGATGCATACTATTAAAACTTCACCTAATAACTTAACATAGATGTCCTGCAGTCTAAGCAAAGTAGATACAAAACTAGAAAAATTAAGATAGGAAAAAGAATTACCTATCAGCAATAGGCTCTGCAAATTATTTTCAAGCAACTCATAAATTATTGCCAACTCTTCTCATACTTCAGATAACCACCTGAAGACCCAGAAACTAAAAGAAAGAAAAGAATGTAAAAGGATGGTGTATTAGCAAAGTTTATGCAAGGTAATGAGCATTACCAACAACAACAAACCAGTAATACCACAAGTAAGGTCTATGGAAGGTAAAGTGTAATCAGATCTTACCCTTACCTTGACAAGGTAGAGTGTGATTTTCAATAATCCCTCAGCCAAACAAACGATGCAAAAGAGGCAGCAGTAGCAACCAAAAACAAAAGCAACAAAATACGATAACGAGGAAAACTAGTAACAGGTAGTAATAAAAATCTAAACATAGGGAAAATAACAAGAAGAAGAATACTAATCTGAGAATGGGAAACAAATACATCGGTCTTCCTACTAACTTTCTACCCCAATCTTCGACCTCTAAAACCGAGAAGTTAAATAGACAAATAAGGACATACTTCCACTCTTCCTCTAAGAGAAAACAGCACAGCAATAAATAATACACACAAATCATACCAAACGCAATCAAACATCATCTAGTAATTTTTATCTCTGAAAGCCACTGAACCTCGGAGTTTACATACTCCTAAAAGGAGAACTCGAAAAATCAAAATATTCAAGTTAACAACAATGCAGATGTTCGGATCAAAATCAAAACCAACGCAGTGATCATATCGCCAATCTCAGATTTAATTTGAAATTATAGTTCAAGTTGCTAAATATAATCAAATATAATATTTAAGATTTGACACAAAAATTACCTGAATAGTTTTGATCGGCAAATATGGCACGCCGGTAAGTTCAGAATGCTCGCCGGGAAACTGAAGACGAAGAGATACTTGTATCTGTATTTGAAGAGTTTTTTTTTTATGACTCTTTAGGTATGAAGAATTTTATTGTTTTGCCGCCTTTTATTTGCCGCCTCTAAAATCTTTTTCGGTTTACTTTTTCCTTCTTTTGGTTCGAAAAATGCGTTGAGTCACAAAGTTTCTTAAAATAGTAACTATTCATATTTCTTTTTCTCGGAAATTATTTTAATCTTTAATTGATTAAAATGTGTTTTTAATTTCTTCGCATTGGAAATATTTCATATTTCAAACATTTCTAGAGCATTATTATATTCGAATATGAAGCAATAGTGCAAGTTTAACGTAATATATAAATAATTAAATGATGGAATAATTGGCAATCATGGTAAACTTGTGAATATTCACAAATAAAAAATACACATTTCAATTAATTAAAGATTGTAATGGTAACGATAGAATAGTTGAGATATGCACAAGTTGACCTGAACGCGCATGCTAATCAACTTAATGAAGGCAAACATGCCAAAGTAACATTTATTTGGTAGAAGTACTTAGCATGTTTCTCTATAGAGTACAACATATAATCCTTAGTCCATATGCCAACCAAGAACACAACTTGAAATGCCACTACATGAGCAATGGCACGCGGGAGGGGCAAGAGGGGCTTAAGTTTCTCCGCGACTCATGTTCCAAAACTCAACTTCATACTCAAGAACGCGTATAACCATTGCCTCAGCTTTTGAGATGATATCTTCTGGTGAATTTTCAAGACGACGATTAGCTATCTTTTGAAGTGTATGGCAATACTGACCAAAACCATCATTGCCCCATCTTTGACAAGTCTCTTTTAGTTCTTCTGGGGTTTTAGAGCCATCTGATAAACAATATGCATAGCTTTCTTGATAGACAGCTTCAATTGCCCAAAAGGCTGTAACAGCAACTGTATATTCTACTTCAGGACTCACTAGGCTTTCCAAAAATCTGGTAGCAAAAGAGGCACAGTCAATGAACCAGAAAATCTCAGTGGCAAATTAGATTAACACTTCATCTCCACATAAGCTCCCAAATAGAATACACTGAGGACTACATTATGAATGTTATCGATGAACTTTAGCATACAAGATGATCAACCAAACAGCACGGCTAGGGACTTGAATATAGATTTGAGAATTCTAAAGAATCTGTTTGACCAGTTAGCCAAACTACATGATAAAATGTGTAAAGAGGATAACAACAGCTAAGCAAATGATAATTGTTAGACTCTCAATAGCTTTTTAAGGAAAAGGATGAACATAATAGACAAGACATAAGACAACCTATATCATGTTGAACGGAAATCATCATAGTAACTGTGACGAACATAGAGATTATAGCAGTGGGACAAGAACCACTAAAACAAGACTGTCCTAATTAAAAGAACTGTGTATGATCTTGTAGGTATATAGTGCACTTATACCTGCAATATTCCAGATTAGCCTTTTGGGGAACAATACTGGGCAGCGAAACATTCCATTTAGACGCTTCTCTCTTGAACCATGATATCTCATCGTTCAATGCAGCAATACCACCTAAAATGACCTCTATGTCTGAATCGTCATCCGACTCCTTCCAAGCTTTCAACAGTAAACTTGCTACGAAAGGAACAAAAGCTCTGACAAATATATAATCTTGTCCCTGCATCCAACTTCTAATCTTTAACCTATAGAAAACTGCATGAGCTTGCAAGAAAGAAATTGAACAGAACACGGCTCATATTTCAGTTGCAGCAACAAAAAAGAGAAGATAAGTGTTACACTCAGAGAATATGGTTACAACTCAATACATAAATCGAAACCACCAAGTTCTGATAAGTTATTGAATATGTTGTTGCCGTATCAAGCACTAAAGCTGAATATCTGGCAGCAGATATCATTGCCTCGGAATGTATGTGATTGGGAGTTGCGAGGAGATATACTGTGAAAAGTCGATTATAAGTAAGCTCCCATCAGATCTCCAATTTTTCCAGGCCGCAAACAATAATATATTGAAGTTAGTTGTCATTAAATTCAATTGAGCTGACCAGAATTCACATAATAAAGATACTTAGAATGGCTCTAAGGTAGTCTAAACTTGAATGCTTTACAACAGAACATGGAATCATTGATAGTAAGCAGCAACTTTCTCCCCTTAAGGAGAATTAGATGTTCTTCCTGAGCAAGTATTTTATTGGGCAGGTAATATCAGTGAAGCTACCGTGAAGGCTATGAACTTAGAAATGGAGAACAATTTAAAGAAATGACCTTAAATTTTAGCGCACTGACCCCTAATAAAATTGCTTGGAATTCAGAAGTGGAAGAAATCATTTTATCACGCCCCCATTGCCACAACTGTAGAAATAGGGATTTTGAGAATACGCATTAAAAACTAATGGTTAACGATGGCTCTGATGGATAGTTTTGCTAGAATAGCAATACTGAGATCAATGTTTTAGTAAATCATGCCGAAGAAGGGGAGTAACATTGATCCACAAGAAGCTCAGTAGACATTAGGACATCTTTGTTCTAACTCTTTCCTATTCATACAATTTGCATCAGATGTAACTTCTAAGCTCACAGGTATAAAGCAAGTCTTTTCCTCCATCATCCCTGAAAAGAACAATTCCTTTTCTAAACTTTCTTTATACTATATAGTAAAATTATTGGGTGCAAAAGGGGTCAAATTTGTGAGCAGACTCCCCGTCCTTGAATGTTATGCTCTGACAAGACGACAGTGAAACCCTATATAAAGAATGTCCGGATCCTGATGTGAGGGGTGTTGATGATAACGATCCTACATTGGATCAGGACAAGAACTGTGAGCTCATTATAAGGTTTGGAAAACCATCTTCTTTGAGCTAGCTTTTGGGTGTGACTCTGTTAGTTAGGTCTATACTCTTGATCCTTGAATGTGCTCTTACCAAAAAAGTGGAACTCCAAATAAAGAATATCTGAATCCGAGCGTGAAAGGGTGTTTGATGGGAATGAACTCAGGTCAGGAAGACAAGCTGAGCCCAATAATACAGGTTTAGGCAATCCTCTCTGCGAGCGGGCTAGCTTTTGAAGTGTGAGTTAATTCAGAGCTTAATTTGACATAGTTTATCATGAATCACCTCGATTAGCATAAACTTCATGTTTAGTGCCATTAACAAGTAAAGGAAGAAGTTGAGCCAAGAATTTGGGAGAAGTAAAATTACCAGCCATGTTTTGAAGGAAGAGGGGTCAACGGAGCCATCGCGGATGCTAAGAGTAAATGGGTGTCTGGTAGCGGAAGTGTAGAGCTCATTGTATTGATTCAGCCATTTTTGGATCATCAACTTTTCTGGCTTACATCCTTCCATTTTTCTTTCCAACTTCTTCTTCTTCTTCCTTTGCTGTGGACAGAAGACTATTTGTTTTTTTCTTTCGGGACGAGAGCTCCTGTGTAGGGAAATGGATACCGGGGCGGGTTCAACACTTGACCCGGCTAAAAATTTATGGGTGCAAGTAAACTGAAAAACACTAAACTTAAAAAATTACAATAAATAATAATCTTCGTTATATAGACATGTATAGTTGGTGTTAATTTATGTATCATAATGTATATTTTATGTATAGCCCATGTGTAAGTAATATTCATTGTATAGAAGTGTATATTTTTTATAACTTTTTGACAAATCATATTGTATAGTTTCAGTGATTTTGGGCTATTTTTTTATGTAAATAAAACATGAGCTACTTTTTTTTTTGTAAATATTTTATTTTTTTGTATATATATGTAATTTTCCTCTTGACATCCATCTTAGTTTGGCTTATGATAAGCCTCAAGAAGTTATAACAAATTAGGATTCATTTTTCGAGGTGGTAAAATTAAATCCGACTCATTCAATCTATTTAATTTGTTAAAATTTGGGCAGATTATTAGTTTAATTCATCTTAATTCAATTCATTTAAAATTGGGTTGATATTCAATCTGAATTAACTCAAGAGAAATCTTGTCAAAATACCTTTTTAAAATTTGATATATTTTAAATAGCCAAAATAAAGAAAAGTATAATTTAATTAAGTACTAAAATATTGAAAAGAACAAATAAAGTAAGAAAAACTTAGTAAACGTTGAGTCAGATTGAATTTTGATCCGCTCTATAACTCACTACTCAATTTGTTTTAACCCAACCATTTGACCCAAGCACATTTGGATTGAATTGAATCTTGACTCATTTATTGTCTTGGCCCATTATAACCCGTTCAAATTTAACCCAACCCGTCCAATTGTCATCCTTAGTCGTTTGATAGAGTGCACTGGTAAAAACAATTATAGAAATTATATTTAAACATAATTTTTTTTTATGCGATGCATGCTATTTTAAATGCATAATTTTTTTTTATATATAATTAATACTAATATAACCAATACATGCATTACTAATACAAACATTATTAATACACTTTACTTAACGTTATTTTTATACACTCCAAAAAACTACCCTTAAGGGTCATTTGGTTTGAATACAAGTTATGATGAGTTTATTTATGCTGAGAGTAATTTTTATTGCTTGTTTGGTTTGTCATATTCAAAATATTATTCATTGCATAATTTCT
>JBCEWC010003976.1:0-19035 GCA_038996855.1 Solanum aculeatissimum | reverse complement strand
ATCATATTTTCATGATACATCAACATCTCCTACTATGTCTTCAAGGTAAGATACATTCTACGGACCTTAACCATAAGCCAAAATTCTACGGACCTTAAACATTTATGAGCCAAAATTCCTCAGGCTCTCTATGAGTACTACCATGGCCCGTACAGGTCTTCATGGCCCATATAAAGGCTCATTGTAGCGTGCCTTGAAATTATTTATGCCAATATTTTCTCTACTTTCTTTTCACGGCTAGAGTCACAACTAGTCAAAATTACCATGGGTCATATAGAGGCTCGTTGTCCTGTACTTCAGTCAACTTTTTAGCTTTTTTTTTATGTATATGCACTCCATCACCTGGTTTCCTACACAAACACCCAAAGACACACCATATTCACAATACATGTTTGAGATTTTCTGATAATAAGTCATTTTGAGAATCAATAGTATCATATTTTCATGATACATCAACATCTCCTACTATGTCTTCAAGGTAAGATACATTCTACGGACCTTAACCATAAGAATAAGAATGGCTTTAGAATGAAGTCGCCTAATATCTCTAACTAGAATGACAACTAGCTCCTCCACAAAGGTTAGATAATTATCTAATTCAACCAAATCATACTAGAGCACATATGACTCATCAGGAACATATTAGCACAAAATAAAAACATGAAAAATTAGATTAATAGCTAAAAAGTAGAAAGTAGGGAAAACTCATAAACAACATCACCAATCATCCTCAAAACTTTAGATGGGCCAATATACCTGATGCTAATCTTGGCCCACCTCACAAATCTCATCACACCCTTTATGGATGACACTCGAAGGAATACTCGATCGTCAACTCAAAAATTCAAAGGGTAGCACCTACGATTGAAATGACTCTGGTTCCTACTTTGAGTTGTCCTTAACATGTTTTGAATCACAAACACTCTGTTTAAAGTCTCCTCAAGAAAATCTTACCGCGTAGCCTAGACTCTGAAGATTCAAACCAATAAATCAAAGTGACAGTGCCTATCAAATAAGACCTCAAATGGGATCACCTAAAAACTTAAGTGGGAGTTGTTACTATATGCAAAATTTGCTAAAGATAAGAACTTGTCCCACTGACCACCAAACGCTAAAACATAGGTCTACAACATATCTTTAAGAACCTAAATAGTACATTGACTGGCCATCACTTTGCGAGTGAAATATTATACTAAGGTCAACACAAGTACCTAAATCTCTTTGAAAAGTCCTCCAAAAGCTAGAAGTGAACTAAGATTCTGAATCTAAAATGATAGTCACAAGCACACTATGAATATAAATCACTTCTCAAATATAGATACGAGCTAACCTCTTGACATTAAAGAAGACTTAACTAGGAGGAAGTGTGCCGACTTTGTAAATTGATTAATGATAATCCAAATGTTGTTAACACCTTTAGAAGTTCGAGGAAACCCCCATAACAAAGTCTATAATGATATACTCCTACTTCCACTCTAGAATGGATAATCTCTGACACTAATTATAAGGTCCCAAATGTTTGGCTTTCACCTACTAGCAACATAATCAATGAAATACATAATGTTCTATATCTCTCCTTATATTGATCTATCAGTGATGATGCCTCAAATCATGATACATCTTCACAATACCCAAATAGATGGAATATTTAGAATTATGAGCCTCACAAAGAATCTGCTAGATCAATTCCCCAACTCTCAAAATACAAAGGCAACTATTCAAACTTCAAAACCTCATCTGAGTATAAGGTAGTCTACCTGCCATCACCTTACAAAACTCTATCTCTAAGGGCTACTGAGAACTCATCCATAAACTACCAAAAAGACTAACACTCGTCTAGTATTTGAACCATCAAGCCAAATTATATTGTTGGCTAAAGATTAAATATATAAATTCGTAGGTCTCTCAAAACCATAAAACAAGGCTAGACAACCCATGCTCACCGTCTTTCGGCTCAAGAAATCTTCTATACTACATTTGCCTTGCTCGGATGGTAGAAAATAAAGAGATTGTAGTCCTTTAGAAGTTCAATCCAATGATGTATGTCTCAAATTAAGGTCATTTTGGCTCATAATATGCTGAAGACCCTTGTGATCTGTGTAGATTTCACAATAAACTCCACACAGATAATACCTCCAAATCTTTAGCACAAAAACTATGGCCACTAGTTCCAAATCATGAGTGGAATAATTACACTCATGCACCTTAAGCTACCTCAATGCATAAGGTTATAACTAGGCTTCACTATATCAACATATAACCCAAATCAATGTGTGATGCATCATAATATACTATAAAGCCCTCACCCTCAACTAAAACAATCAATATAAGAATGGCAAGTAATCCTTTAGCTTCCAAAAGCTCATCTCACACTCCTCAAACCACTCAAAAGAAACATCAAGGCAAGTCATCTAGGAAAACATGTTGCAGTAGTAGAGAAGCCCTCCATAAACCGCATGTAGTAGCCTTCCAATCCAATAAAGCTCTAATTTTAGTAACAGATGTAGGCATGGCCCAATCAAGAATTTCCTTAATCTTTGTTGGATCTGTCAAAATGCCCTCCTTGTACACTACGTACCCTAAGAATGTCACAGACTCAACCCAAAACTCACACTTTGAAAACTTAGCATAAATTTATTAATCTCTCAAAGTCTGCAGCACAATCCGTAAATTTTTCTCGTGTTTTTCCCTATTGAAAACTATGATGAAGGAATTAAGGTATGGCATGGACACATAAGTTATCAAGTTCATAAAGGCAACAAAGTCATTAGGCAATCTAAAAGACATCACAAGGAACTCATAGTGACCTTAGCGAGTTCTAAATACGATCTTAAGGATGTTCATTGCCCTAATTCTTAACTGATGGTAGCCTTAAGTCAATCTTTAAAAATATTGTGGCACCCTAAAGCTGATCGAATAGGTCATCAATATGAGGACTATGATAACAGTTCTTCACTATTACCTTGTTCAACTACCTATAATCAACACATATCCACATAGACCCACCCATCTTCTTTACAAATAAAATGGAGGTAGGTTAAGGTAGTATACTAGGCTGAAAGAACCCTTACTTAAGAGCTCCTGAAGTTGAATATTGAACTCCTTAAGCTCTACGAGGCCTATCTAATAAGGCGGAATAGAATTTGGCTTAGTGTCAAGCTCTAAGTCAATAGAAAAATCATTGTCAAGTTTTGGGATTAGTGGATAGGAAACACATCTACAAACTCACAAACAATAAGAGTCAAATCAATAGAAGGAACCTCTTTATACATATCTCAAATATATGCAAAATAAGATAATCGCCTGCTAAGTACCAACCTCTGGGCCTGAACAAAGGAAATAACTTCAATTGATGTATGACTACAAGATCCTTGCCACACCACTAGCAGTATATCGAGCATGGATAAGATAATGAACTTAGAATAGCAATCCAACACCAGATGATGAAGGGATAACCAGTTCATGCGCAAAATCACATTAAAATCTAGTATATCAAGCAATATCATATCAACTTGGATGTATCACCCCCTAAATAGTTAACAAGAAGGATCTACATACCTAATCACTACTAAAAAATCTATTATCGTGGCCAAAACACATAATGGTACTGCTAACGGCTCACAACTCATACCTAATTACGAATAAAAATATATGAACATTGAAAAAGTGGGGTCTAAATCAAATAAAGCTAATGTCGACTACTGGCATAAAAGAATTATATATGTAATGATATCATCTTATGCCTCACCCTCCAACCTCATTAGGGTAGTATAAAAATGACCTTGTCTGCCTCTACCTTGAGCATCATCCCTACTACCAAACCTACCTCTTCGGGACCATCCCGTTTACCTTTGTGACTACCTTAATTATTCTTATTCTATCATCTAACCCTAACTAGAGATATTATTGCTAGAGCTAGTCAAACTACATGTGGGGTTGAAGCAATCATCCTACGAAGAGTGCACTCTCTAAACTGATGAATAAATCCCCCAAAATCATAACTACTTTATTATGATTGGCTTACAATAAAGGAATGACCACCATGGCAAAAAACACATGTTGTTAACCATCTCAACCCTGAGTCAAGCTAGCAGCATCCTGACTATACCAATTAGCTCTGAAGCCTGAAGTGAGGCTTGAATAGGTCATTAGACAAACATTTTTTAAACCGCTAACAGGGCATATCATAAGTGCCCTTAGGCTTATTATGGGACTCACTATAGCTGCCCTCTTGTCTAGCCTTCTTGTCACTGCTCTTTTGGGCCTCACAATAGAGTTTTTCAATGATATGGTGGAAAAATATCCAAGAAGGAACAACCCACTGAAACCATGGATTGGTTATAAATCCTAACCTAGAATCTCAACCCTTTGATAAAACATCAAACTCTCTTCTCCTCGGTAGGTACTATCACAATGACATGTCGAAAAAGCTCATGAAATCTAGCCACATACTCTAAATCACTCATGGAGCCTTTCTCTAACATTAAAAATTGGGCTTAAAGTTTGTCTCTAATGCTCTTAGGTATGAATCTGGCCAGGAATGCATAAAAAACCCAGTATAGGTGACCCGTGGAGATCTCGTTGGTCTAGTCTCCAATAAGAATGCCACTATTATCGAGTTGGCCCATCTAACTGATATGCTATAAAATCCACTCCTCTAGAATCCACTAGCCACAAGTATAAAAACACTCTTGGAAATTAGTTAGAAACTCATAGGCATCCTCTCTAATAGCCCCAAAAAAATCTCAAAGGTGACAATCTCAAGAATACCCTGAGCAACTTTGTAAGGACTCAAACTTTATAAGGCCTTAACGAAGGAAGAAAAAGAGTTTTTGGCCAAGGTGACCCACCAACAAGCCCTTCACGACTCGTGTACCTTACCACTAGCCATGAACATGGCTCATGAAGGTAGCCTTTGCCATTTTCTAGGTTGCCTTAGCCTTGTGGAGTCTGCGGGTGCAAGTATGCCACCAGAGGAACATTCCACGACTGTTGTACCTCACTACGAACCATGGTATGGTTTGGGAAGGGCCCACTGCACTTGGCCAACACCATCTCGACTATAACACCCTACATATTGAAAAGCCTAGAAAATGGGAAGTTGTAGAAATTTTGAGATGCACTAGTTTTACGAGCCAATCTACGGCTCATGGATTGGATTATGGGTCATAGAAATATCTCATGGTTGAGGTCCAAAAAGTTGGTAAAAATTTTGGTCACTGGAATTCACTCCACAAGGAGCAGGATGGGTCGTGAATGGAACCACAACTCCTGGATTGGATCCTAAAAAGAACCCTGAGAATGGAAGTTTTTTTCTGAGTTTGGAGAGGTTCCATGATGGGATTTATAGTCCACAATTAGAACTACGGATCGTACTATTGGTTCGTGGTTTTGAAGGTGTGATTTCTAGTAGCTAAATTTTTGTGACACGTATTCCATGAGGGCCAAGCACGACTAGTGGATTAGATTATGACCCGTGAATGGGGTCTCATAAGTGGCTTTGACAGATTTAAATGAAGGATTTTTTGGTCATTTTCAATTTATTTAACCCTTAAACTACATCGTTTTAACCCTTCTGACTACCTTTCGACCTTACTCCTATAAAAATTATTCCTGATCCGTTCTAACTCATTCACTCTCAAAACCTTTTCCAAGGTTCTAAAATTTCTCTCTCTAAGGATTCTCTCCATTGAAGCTAGGATTTGGAGGTTTGGCTAAGGAATTTCCACAGTTTTCTTTTTCAAATTTAGGGATACTCACTTGAGGTATGTAGGGCTTTATTCATGGACTAGATTTATCCATGAAGTCCTACTCAATTCTCTATTTTTCTCAAAATCGAACATTGATCTCTATAGATTTTTATGATGACCTTATGATTCCTACATGATTATTATACCTATTTATGCATTAATTATGAAGAATTATATGATTTTATGATTTTCAAGTGAATTAGAGTGAGTTCAAGTATATAATGATTAGGACTTGTTGAATTGATATGGGTTTCTTTACTAATGATCCATATCAATTTAGTTTCATGATTCCTACGTGATTTTTATCTAATTATATGATTTTAGCTTAATTGCTCATGAACCTACACATGGCCCTAGTTTTCTACGACAAAGCTATGATTTTCATGAACTATGACTATAAGTGTGAAAAATATATTTCAATGATGAGGATGATGTTATGGTGATTATGATGATATGATGAGGGTGACTTAAGACCCTAATGATGATGTTAAGATGGGTAGTATACCCATTTTATGTGAAAAGTTATGTAGATGGACTATTACTATGATAGTTGTCATGATGCTATAATGACAATTTTACAAAGCTATAAAAGTATGATTTTGATAAAGTATAAATTATGTTAAAAGATATGTATGTGCATGATTATGTATTTCATGGGATATGACTTAGCACCGAATCAACTTGTGTGAGGGAGACTATCTCTAAGGGTCCTTATATAAATCCTCATGTCTCATAACTATGTGTCACTGTAGGTTTATGATCATATGTCTATATGGTATTATATTAGTGGATCCACACATATAAAACATATATCAAAATAGGAAGAATCCCATAAGGTTCATGTTAAAGTACCCATCGAAATGGAAAGGATCCCGTAAGGTGAGGTATAGTCTATCTTGGCAAAGTAAACTACTCTTTCTCCAGTGTAGAGGCAACACCGGAATTCCATGTAATAGTCTGCATAGTCTTATTATCGGTTATGGTCTTATTCCCACATATATTATGCTAGGATTATGAAAGGTTTTGATGATTTTTCTACTCATAATTTTAAACATGCATTGCTCATACATATTGTGTCCTTATTCAATTGATTATGATTGTACATATTGATATCATGTTATTATGTTCCTTAATGTATGACATACTTATATACTTAGTATATTCTACATACTAACACATACTTCTTTGCCTACATGATCTAATCATATAGGGATGGACTACGAGACTACTCCTCTATTTTGTGGTTATCTTTAAATTGTGCTTTGAAGATTATTGGTAAGTTCCTATGTTTCGGGAACGAGCCTAGTTCATATTGTGCTTTCATGTTGAGACTTTATGATTTCATTGTTATTCTATCTTGAGGGTGAGCTAGTAGTATGTTCTAGTCCCCCAAGATCAATGATGTAGAGACATGTTTTGGACTAAAAGATGATGTAATTCCCCTGAGGGAAACTATGACTTTGATATTGATATGTTCTTCTTGCTTACTTTCTTATAGTTTACTTACTTTACCTTATTTTGGTTATGATATGAATAAGAGGTTTGGATGAGGCTCATTCGGGTGTCACATTCGCCGTATCACGGCTAGGCCCTAGGTTTGGATCATGATATTGACATTAGGGTGCACTTCACGAGTGACTTTCATGGGCCTTGAAGGGGTTCACGGTTCGTGAACATGGCTGTGAAAATGCCCTATTAAGCATTCTAGGCTCGTTTCAATGAGGCTATTTTTGTAGTTTTCCTAACTCTAAGATTATTTTGGATGTTAAATACTATATTATCCTTCTAAATCAACCCCTAGGCCTTTTGTTACACTCCATGCATGACTTTAACACTTAGTCTCAAAACTCTATCTCTCAAACACTCTCTAATTCCTATACTCAAGCTCAAGCTAAGGATTCATCAATGGTTCAAAGTTCAATCTAGATTCTCTTCAAATTCATCATATCAAGCTTAGGTATATGGAATTCATCCATTATTTCTTTTCTATTATGGAGCCTAAACCTCTTTTATGTAATTTCATCTACTTTCATGCATCATTTAAGTAAGGTTTTCATGATTTGATCTTCAATTATTGGAATTATGATATGGGTTGTATTCAAATTATGATTTAACCATGAATTAAACTTTATTCTATTAGATCATATGGTTTTCATGAGATTTAAACTTACATGACTTGATGAAATATGAATTTATGCATGGGTAACTTCAATTATGATTCAAATGTTCTTCTATACATGGATTATGTATGATTCTATCTAATTATCATGTTTTGAACTTGAATTTCATGTACCCATCCTATATTCTCATCTCTCATTACATGGTCATGCATGTACAATAATTTTACATGAGAATTTGTCCATGAACATGAATATAATTATGAATGTGGATTTGATTTGAGTATAAGTCTATGAATATGAGCTTGGTTTGAACTTGAGTTGACGAACATGAACATGAATTGAGAATGAGTACTAGTATGGCATGATTTGATAATGATATTGACCATGACTTCAACATGAGCGTGAATGATATGATTATGAATGTGTTATGACTTTAGGTATGGATGTGCATACACCAACATGTATTAGTTATAACGTATTGATGAGGATAGGTACACTCTTTCGTTTACATAATTATAAGGTGAATTATGCGTGTATTGATGAGGACGGGCACAACCATCTCGTTATACTAATGTGTACATTTATGAGGATAGACACAACCTTCCTTTTGCATATATCTGATATGAACTACTCCGTGTATTGATGAGGATGGGCGCAACCCTCCATTTACACTGTTTGAATATATAGATGAGAATAGATACAACCTTCCATATACACAGTCATGATATGAGCTATTGTGTGTATTGATGAGGATGGGTACAAACCTCCCTTTACATAGTGTATTGATGAGGATGGGTACAACCCTCCCTTTACAGAAAGAAGCAAGTATTGAATTCTATGTATGTAAGCATGTATGGACTATGATCAAGCCTATGAATACAACGTGATTTGCAAGGACTCATGATTATGTAAACAAGCTTACTTTCATGTATTTGTATTTATTTATGCACTATGGCTTTCATGTATTATTGTTATGCAAGTTGTCACTATACTTACTTTATATTGCGTGCCCACATACTTTGTACATTCAAATATACTAACACATACTCTATGCCTAGATTATATCATAATGTAGGTGCAGGTGATCCTCTTATTCATCCTCATATCTAGGTCCAGGTAATTTGACGATCCAATTTGGACGAGTCCTCATGCTTCATGAATAACCACTTTTATCTTTATTCTTATGCCATGCTTATGTATTTGAGACTATCTTTTCTTTATATTGAGGGTGATTCAGGACATGTCTAAGTCCTCATCTATGCTTATGAGTAAGAGGCATTTTTAGGCCTATGTATTGATTCAAATTTCAGTCTTGTGTACTATTATGTCATGTTTTGCTTCTATACTTTGTGTTATGCTAAGTATTGCTTCCACTTATGTTATTCTTTTATGGTTTATCATGTATACTTGATGTATACTAACAGACTTCGGTGAGGTACCTTTGGGATCCTCATTCACGGTGCTATGACTAGACCCTAGCATTAGGTCGTGATAATCTTTTGCTCCTGCAATGGCATATCCCACTTTACAATATTTGACTGAGCAACAATGGAGCTGGTGGAGGCTGAATCTCTGAGTCTATTACTATAGGTTGACCTTGCGGTACTGGAATATCCATATTTAGAGTTGGGATTTGATTTATACCCCCTCCCCAACATTGTTAGAAGTTGAGTAATGGTTTCTTGTAGATCATGTGTCATGGAAGGTCTGAGTGGTGGCTGGATTGACCTCAATCCCACTAACTAAGGAGGAATAGCAGCAGTCTGATGCTTTGTTGTTGCTCTGGTGTCCTATCTCTTTCTTGAGATAATATTACAGCCCTCGTGAGGCCTTTGGGTCGGCCCTCTACCCCTAACTAGGTCCCTATCTACTAGTCTAGGAGGGTCACCCCTGGCCACTTAACCATAAGTATGAGCTATCTTGTGAAAGAATAAGACGATTGAGATTTTATGAAACTAATAAGACACACGTTGCATGAAAGTGATATAAAAGAGAGAATATTTCTAATGACATTTTATAGTCTCTCGAAGATAGGATACAAATATCTCTACACCAATTGGTAGGATATTACTAGACATTAGCTTTGTACAAGACAAGTGAACCTAGAGCTCTAATACCAATTGGTCATAGTCCAATTTCTCAAGTCATGATGAAACCTATTATGACCCACCATTAGGTAAGTCAATCTGTAAACCAAAATGGCAAGTAATGCATTTAAGGGTAGAAACTAAACAAAAGAAACTAATTACAATACAAAAATAGGAGATAAATCGAGAATAAGCCAATATATATATACAATAAAAGATCACTCCCAAAACTTGGAGGTCACATGGACAAAGCTACTAATCAAAACAGTACAAGTCCCTAAAAAAGTGAACCTAAAAATATATAAATACAAACATGTCTCGAAATCTAAAAGACTATTCACTAGATATAGAAGGAGACAAGTATAATCCAGGACGGTATGTGCTCACCTTCACCTCTGAATCTGACATTTGTAGGCTTGATGTAAATGCTGGTAGCTAGTTTTAGGATCTACATCACAAAAATATATGCAAAGTGTAATATGAATATTAAAATAATAGGTATTCAGTAGGCATTGTAGATTGACTAAACAAGAAAAGTTAAAATAATATGAAATGCTAGAATAAAATACAACAGAAGCAAAGGAACACAAATTCTAATAAGAATGCATACGAATTAACTAATAACAAGAAGAACTAATACATTTAACTAAACCTAATTGCTCTCCTATAAGCCCATAAAGTACACCCGTGAGCAAGATAAAGTAAAAATTTGAATAGACCTTCATAAGCCCAATAGATACATGGAATAGTTAAGAACTAATAATGGAACTTAAGAGTGTTATGAAACTACAACTATCCTTCCGGCAACCATGATATGGAATTCAAGATTTTAGTGAAATCACCTAGTCAAAACTCTAATCATATCAAAGGAAATTTGTATAATGGAATCACCTAGTTGAAAATCTAATTAGATCAAAGGAAATTTATACAATGGAGTCTCCAAGTCATAGCTCTAATCAAATCAAAAGAGCACATAGATAAAAAAAATTTCAATCGGAATTCTAATCAAATCACAGATAAATATGATATGACAATTTTTAGTTAGAATTTTTATCGAATCAAAGGAAACATGATCACCCAACTAGGACTCAAAACTGATCAAAGGAATGATATTACTGAGGATTGAGTTTAGCTAATAATATGTGCTTATTAGAGTCTCAAGTGAGAGCAATAATAAAATACCCAGATTTGTACCATAGAAAATGTACTCCAATGACGCTAAATGCCTTCAGCAAGAAACTCTGATCCAACTGTAGCACAGAACCACCTTAGATTTTTCAGGAGCCTACTCCATCTCCTATTACTCAATTCAATGTTGAGTAATTTACATGCCCTCAATAATTTGCGTACGCATCAAATTGATTGGGAAGATAAATTCAAATAAAAAAGGAAGGCTGAGTTGAGTTGTCACTAAGGGTGGCAACAGAACTGGGACTTACCAATTCTGGTACAGGTCCATCTTGGTTCATTACTGGATCCGATGTCAGTTCGGTACAATCCCGAAAAAACCTATATATTAGTAGTCGGTAGGGGTAATGGGAGGGGAAGGGATGTTTTTACCGGTATCCCCGAATTACCAGTACCGATCCGGTTCTAGTTCTTGTGATACCTCATAACTCTATTATTACATGCACCTATATTTCAAGACTCATTCTTACATATGAGAAGTGTATTAGGGTTATGAGGGACCTCTAGTACTTAGTTGAGTTCAAAACTTTCCTATTAATTGAGTTTCTCGCGTTAGATTATACAAGGGTCAATTTTAAATGATCATAAATTTTATCACACAAATAATTAAGTGGTCTATGACCTACCAAATTAAAGGTCTTTGAATTATATTTGCAATGCCACTGATTTCACCTCATTTTGAGTTTAGAGTCACAATTTATGATCGCTTTACTACAGACTACCAAAGCAGAGTGAACATACGAGTTGAGTTACGGGTTGTGGTTTGAAGGATGACCCATATGGTTACTCGTGGAAAAAACTTCAAAAAGTCCATTTTAAGCCCCCAACTTGACGGACTCAACTACGAATCATAGGTGCTTCTACGGGCCATGGTTTGGGATCATGGAATGGATTTAGAGACCTTGAAATTTGCCCAAAAGTTTAGAAATTGGTTCCTATGAGCCGTAGGTTGACTTGTGGACGACTTCAACAATATTTTTAAAAAGTATTATTTTGATCTTTTTTCACCTTTTCAAGGACTTAACTTGATATTTTTACACCTAACCAAGTCCTAAAACATATCTATTCAATCTTATTACGCTAAAATACATTCTTCAACTTAAAGCAAGGTTTCAAGGGAGAAAAAGCTAGGATTTCAAGAGAAAACTTGTGATATCTTCCCAGCTATTCCAAGACTCAAAAATTCTAGGTATGTAAGGCTAACTCGAACATGGATTACACTCTTCTATGAATGTTTCTTGAAAGTTTTTCTTAAATCCTAATGTATTCCTATATAATCTTACATGTATTATAGATTTATGAATTAAATACTTGAAATAGATGATTTTACTTTTCTACATGAATCCTAGAATGAATTCTTTTATTTTTACATATTGCACTTATATGGGTATGCATGAGTGTAGTTTGAGCCTAAAGAGTTTATAGAATTCCTAAATGTTTTAACTCTGCTTTTGTTTTTCCTGAATACTATGAGTTGGAATGATGCATGATAGGGAGTGTTTACGAGTCATGAACTAATCCTAAGAAAATATTCCTAACCAAAGAGTTAATAGTTGATGTGATGAATTGAGTTGACAAATGTCTAATGAGACTAATTGAGTGTATTAACCAGAGGGTTGATGTCTTATGAGCATATTAAGCCTTGGGAGGAGTATTGAGCATCTAATTGGGTAAGAGTAAGTCCAACTCAAACTCAATAACTACGAAGCCAGTGTAGGAGAGGATTAAACAATAAAATAAGATGTTTCCTATTGTCATAAAAAGAGGATGTGATGTTACTGATTGTAGATCCACTTATGAGATGTCCTTTGCCCTTGAAAGGTATTGGATAGATGTGGCAACAACATCACTTTGTTGTATTATCACCGACTTATAAGTGATGGTTGTCGGTTAGAGAAACTCCCAAATAGGCTTGATAGTACTCTGAGTGGATTGGATTAGATGGTATATGAGTGGTCATTATCTAAACTATATTCTTACTTTAGACTCTTGACTTGCTGATTGAGTTCCCTACTTATTGAGTTGAGTTATTTTGAGTTGATGTTATTCTACCTTTATATGTTACATTCTTCCATTATACATACTCATACATTCCACGTACTGACATCCATTTGGGCCTGCATCTTTTCACGATATAGAGACAAGTACTAGCGGTCATCATCAGGTGCCCCATTGATGATCCATTTGCATTCAGCTGATTTGAGAGTCCCCCCTGCTTTTGAAGGATGTCATGTTTTTATTCTAGCTTTGAGTTTAGACTTATTTTATTCTATTTTGAGGTAGACATATACCTATCATTGGCACCATTTAGTGGGATAATTTAAAGGCTTCATAGACTAAACTATTAAGTTGTGATTGGATTATATTCTTGGATAGTTTCTTTCATACTAGGTTTACTCAGTTGATTGATAGATTGTTTGACCTTTGATTATCAAATTATTATATCCTTCCATTAAGTATTCTTGATCATTGATATCTTCCGCTATTGGATTATGATTGAATGAATGTGATGAGGCCAAGTGGTTCGCTTGGGGGCTAACAATAGTTTCTGAGTGCCAGCCACGCCAAGGGTACCCTCCCGGGGCGTGACACGATTCTCACCGATCTTATATAAAAAAAATTAAAATGCCAATTGGCTGTTGGGGGTGGGTCCCACTTCAACAGCTCAATTGGACTTACCAACAAAATTTGCAGCAAAATTAAAAACTAGTTGTATCAATGGCTAGTTGATTTTCCCCCACTCCTTTTTTATTTTTAATCCCAATTTTATTATTTTTACACTTACATCCTAAAATTTCAACTGTAAATACCCCATCCTCTTTCATTTGTTTCATACAAATTCTCACTCGACTCTCTCAATTCTCTCTTTTCTCTTCTCTCAAACTAATTATTTATTATTTACTCTCAATTATCACATTCTTACTTTTTTTTAGTTAATTAGTTTGCAAATTTTGGTGGATCAATTTGGAGCATATTCAAGCTTCAAGTTTCATCAATTTTGGCTTCTACGTCTGCTTTTACGCAGATGTTCGGTACATTCGTTCCAACTTATAAATTTTATCTTATTAGTTTTAACTCTTTACTAGTTCAATTATTAAATTTTTTTGTATTCATAAGTTCACATTATCTTTAATTTTATTATTTGTATAATTTTAGTTTAATATGAATTTTGGTAGAAAAGAAAAAGGAAAAAGTGTATTTTTTGGTGGAATTGCTAACGCATTAACTAATAAAAATAAATCCGTTGGTACTTCTTCAAAATCTAAATCAAGACAACCGCCACTAAGAATTAATACGAAAGATTTTACACATGTTGATGATACTTATTTTAAGATTGATAGTAATACCGAGTTAGATCATGAATTTCTAGAACGAAGATTTGGTAATTTTAATGAGTTGTTAGATGAATATAATAATGAAATTAACGAAGATGATGATATTTTTAATGATGATGAAACACAACCACTATATACTGCTACTAGTCCCCTCACTTTCGCTCCCCCCGTACATCCTTCTAGGACTAAGCCCAAGGCGAAATGTGCAAAAAAATTGATTGTTTGACAAATTTTTTACTCAAAATGAAGATAAAACTCAAGAAAATTGTAATAAATGTAAACATGTTTTAAAACCATTAAACTTCAAAAAAGGGCGTGGGACTGGTCATTTAAAAAATCATTTGATGCATTGTTATAAACTTGAATTTTTGCAAGCCCAAGCTATAGAGGATGCTAAAAAATATGGAACTCCCCTTCTAGAATCATCTGTAGGAGTAGAGAGTTCAAACATGATTCAATCGCAATTAAACCTTTCTAATGTTTCCAGTCGTAGTACACATCACCGTTATAATAGACAACGCGACCTAGAAGAACTTGCAAAAATGATTGTTGTTACTGGTTTACCATTTAGTTTTGCTGAAAATCCAGAATTTATTCATTATATTCAAATTGTTTATAATCCATCATTTACTGATTTTTCTTGAAATGCAATTAAAAAAGTCATTTTTGATTACCAAGGTCAACATGTACACTTTCTTCGTTGTTTATTTAAATATAATACTTATAAATTAGTTGTTACTTTTAATATGGATCATAGTATAACTATTAATGATTATTTTACAATTACCGAATATTGGATTGATGAAAAATGAGTAATGCAAAAAAGAATTTTAGGTTATAAAAGTTGTGAATTGCATAAAACTGGTTCTTATATAATGCAAACGATTGTTGATGCTTTAGAATTTTATGAAATTTCTAAAAGAATAATTAGTGCAACTTTAGATAACGCTTCTAGCAATAAATGTGTTGTTGATTATTTAAAACTGGTTCTTACTCCTATGTATGATGATGGTTTTCATCTTAAATATGCTGTAAATATTTATAATTTGATTGTTAGAGACGGTGTAGCATTGTTTAAAAATGGTTGTGTAATAGTTGAAGTTGCATGTCATTTTATTTTTAAAAGCCAAGTAAAAGCTAGACATAGGGAATTTAAAAACTGATGTATTGAATATAATCTTCCTATTAGAAAAATTCTTAAAACAGTAGCTGCTAGGTAGAATTCTTTGTATGAAATGCTTAAGGTAGCTTATGAATATAGAAAGCATGTTAATATGGTTTGGATTGCTCATGACGCTAATATGGATTATCGACTTGATGAAAATGATTGAGTTGATGTTAAAGAGCTTATTGGATTTTAAAAGTTTTTTATTTAGCTATAAAATAAATATTTGGTCTTCATTATCCAATATTTATTCTGTTTTACCAAATATTTGTGCTATTTCTGGTAAATTTGCTCAGTTTAAAAATAATTCAAAATTTAATGAGTGTTAAAAAATGATTGAAAATTAAAATTAAAAAAAAATCCAATTCCTCAAATTTATTTAACACTTATTTATTTAACCCAACATACAAAGAAATAGGTGCATCTTGTATGGTAGAAAGTATATATTCAAATTTAGATATTGAAGACGATGAAAATAATTAATTACATAATTTGTCAATAGTTAAAAGTAGCATTAAAAATGAAGCTAGGAAATTATATGATTTATATGATTCTAGTGTAGAAGAACAAATATAATGTCAAGAACCCGAATCATCTAGATGTAGATACGAGGACAACATTGATGATATGTTAGAAAGTTATCTTGGTCTAACTTCTAATAAAAAATAATTTTGATGAATATATTAACCAGGGTAAACAAGCATAAAGGATGGAGAGGACAAGTCACAACTTTTGGAATAGTGGAAGAATCGCGGGAAAGCTTTTCCAAAACTTTAGCGGGTAGTTCTGTTACACCTAATAAAATTATTAAAATACCTCTAGATGAGAAAACACGTCTTCCCAAGATATTTTAGCAAATCCAAGGAAACAAATTCAACCAGCATGAAAAATTATGCGGGTAAATGATCTTGTTTGATTTTTAGAACAACTTGATCACAAGATAATTTTTTGGCACAAAAATACAATTCTAGAAAAGTGCGCGACATGTACGCGTCATGGACTTTCGTGGATTTGCACTTAGTGGTCATTCTAATATTTTATACAAGATTAGAAAATCGATTGAAAAACTTTTGGAAAAATTGTACAAGTGTGAGAGAGGTCCGCGTTGGTTCACCCATTTGTAACAACGAAGTTCAAAACTTTAAATATTTTGAGGGACATTCTAGACATTTCTTTACCCCTTCTAAACTTAATCCATGATCAATATAGGTTATTTTTGGCCGCTAAAGGGTTTCTAAATCCATTTTAAAGTCTCTTACGCTAACATTAAGTGAGGATTCTTAAGAGAAGAAGAGAAGAAAAGCTAGGGTTCGAGAGAATGAGGCCAATTCCTTGCGAAGTTGAGTGTCTTCTGTCATTCTAAGTATGTAAGGCTAACCTAAATCATGAGATTGTTCTCCCGTTTTCACCATGATAGTGATTGGATGAGTTATGATGACATTGATGTCCCCAGGATTGCGTATTTCTTGAAAACTTCTATGATGTTTAACCTACTTTGCTTATACTGTATAATTGATGATTTCTATATACTTGTTTCTTGAAAAATGATTTTGATTTCCTATATTGAACATGAACTCTAGTTTTTTATTTACTAAAACTTGTAAGGATGAACTTAGGAGATAAGTCTAAAGCCTTGACAGTACGAATGTGCATGTGATTGTGATTGTGATAGTAATGTGAGAGTGTTGATGAAGATGATGATGTTGATGAAACTTGATGTTCACAAAGTCTTAAAGATCATGAAATTAATACTAAGATAATGTTCCTAACCAAAGAGTTGATGATTGATGTAATAAATCGAGTTGATAATATCCAATAAGACTAGTTAGATTAGTTAATCAGATGATTGATGTCATATGAGCATGTTGAGTCCTGGGAGGAGTTTTGAGCACCAAATTAAGTAAGAGTAAACTACAACTCAACCTCAATAACTACGTAGCCAACATAGGAAAGGATTGAACTGTAAATCCAAATGTTTTCCTTTTGTCCCAAAAGTGGACTTGATGTTATTTATTATGGATACAATGATGGGATGTCCTTTACCTCGGTAAGGTACTGGATGAATGTGACAACAATATCGCTAAATTATATCATCACTGGCTCATAGTTGATGATAATCGGTTAGAAAAACTCCTAAATAAGTCATGACGGTATCCTAATATGATGATTAAGTCCCTTACCTTTCGAATTGAGTCTCTTGAGTTGAGTCGATGTCTGAGATGAGTTGATGGATAAGTTGAGTCCCTTGAATGAGTATCTTTGATTATGTCTTTTTGTTCCAACTATTTTACATACTAGTATATTTTATGAACTGACGTCCATTTAAGCCTGCATCTTTTCATGACGTAGAGACAAGTACTCGAGATCATCAACAAGTGCATCATTGAAGGTCTTATCATCCTACAGCTGATTGGTGAGTCCTCCTATGCATTTAGAGGATGCCATTTATATCTTTTTAGCTTTTGAGTTAGTTTCACTTTGATTTGTTGTAGCCATGATCTGTCTTGGTACCATATAGACTACAGAGATAGAGGCTTCATAGACTAGAAGATGATGAGTTGATATTGAGGTCTATCTTTTCTTGAATTGAGTTTACTTTAAATTTACTCTTATGTCCTAGATGTTGAGACTGATTTTGTTGGCCTATGGCCTTTATTCATTGAGTTAAACTGTTCATTGAGTTATCCATCATAATGTCACTTTATCTTAAGTCTTCCATTGAATTGAATGATTGAACCACTGTCATGAGGCCGAGTGGTTTGCTTGGGGAGTAGAAATAGTCTCTGAGTGTCAACCATATCTAGGGTACCCTCCTGGGGCATGGCAAACTTTGTATCAGAGCACAAAGTTCAAGTGTCCTAGGGAGTCTATGACGTCGTATCTAGTAGAGTGTTATTTATGGGTATGTTATGCACCACACTTTATAAGCAAGAGGCTATAGGACATTAGGAATGATTATACTTCTTTTGTATTCTAAGTTCATGCGATAGAGTTTAACTCTATTAAAATACCTATCTAACTGTCACGACCCAGATAGGGGACCTAGATGTGACACGGCGAAAGAGGACCCGAAAGGCCTCGATCATGCCATCATAGCATCATTGCACTCATCATCAGTTCAGAAATGCAGAAGCTAAAGCATGTAGCACATAAGCTCTAAGAATTTAGGGACTTGGGACTCAAGCTATGGGGACAATACGGGAGGGGGATAGGCATACTTGCACATAGCACATAGTCATACATCATACATAACATTCAAGCCATTATCATAACATGAGAACATAAGCCATTATCATAACATGAGAGCATAAGCCATTATCATAACATGAGAACATAATCATAAATCAATGGAAATAGCATCATATTACATAGCCAAATATCCAACATACA
>JBCEWC010003975.1:0-28556 GCA_038996855.1 Solanum aculeatissimum | reverse complement strand
AGATATATTTTCAAAGTTGAGTGACCTTGTAGGATATAAACACTATATTAAAATTACAACTTCCAAATTTGTATGTGCAAATATAAATTATTTTTTTTACAATTATTTACCATCTTTTCATTTTTAACAATAAATGATCTATCTTTATTAAATAAAAAATTGGTGTTTTATTAGTGATGAATTTATTAAGATCACAACTATTTATTCTCAAATAATTCAAGTGAGAAAATAACAAATATGATGACAAAATAATTGTTCTCGTAATTAGTTAATTAGAAGCCAGAAAAAAAAATCTATTTTGACCTAATTCATGAAATAGAAAATTTCAAAATAATTCAAGGGTATAATTGGAAAGGAATTTTTTGTAAATTTTTAAACCAACCACAAGATTAGATGAGAAGCAATGAACCAAACACTTGATAAAAAATAATCTCTGTATTACTAATCTCTGCATTATTAATCCATGCATTACTAATTCTTGCGTTATTTATTTTTGTACCAAACGACCCCTTAATGTGTTACTTATATAGACTACTAGCTCACTCATTATTTTTGAAATTAAGAAATAAAAATTAATTCATTATCATAACTAAATCCTATATGAGTAATATTTACATCCATATTAGCAATATTGCATAACTATATCCACCTCCCAAACAAGCCTTAGGTATTTTGTTTCTTTCAAGTGTGCTATTTACGGTGCTTCTCACAATTAACATCGGCGAAACCTTCATCAGATCTGGTTGTCTCTTGTTTGTACGTATGTATCTCCTTCATCTGCTTTTGTTAATCGGTCGAATTTCTTTCTTTGTATGTTTTCGTATTTGAGCGAACTGAATTCGGTTCTTTCTTTGGGCCTAAACAAAACCCTAATCCCTCTCCTTAAAAAATTTGTGAATTGTCCTTCAATGTTTTTGTTTTTGATTTATTACGGGAAAATTTAAGCTTTATATCCAAGTTTATTTCTTTTTGGTTGAGTTTTACAAGTTAATTTGTAGCTTAATGTTTTGATTTCACTATTGGCAATCAATTTGTGGATATATTTATTCATCTTAAGAAACGAATAGGAAAAAATCTCAGTTTTTTTCAAACTTCAACAACTATGTTTGTTGGTTTTAATAAATCCTATTTTGAATTGGTGTAATCAACTTTTGGTAAAGGAAAAAAACTATCTTTTTGATTACCAAGATCATTATTCAAGTATAAATCTGTGGATATATTTATTCATCTTAAGAAACGACTGGGAAAAAATGAGTTTTTTTCAGACTTCAAAGTTTATGACTACTATGTTTGTTAGTTTTAATAAATCCTGTCTTGAATTGGGATGATCAACTTTTGGAAAAGAAAAAAATCTTTTTTATTACCAAGATCATTATTCAAGTATATGTTCACATTTCGCATCACGTGTCACCATTACATAGTGTTGATGTAATTTTTCATTTGATTTGATTTCAACTTTCATCAGTGTTGTTGTAGTTAATGTTAATTTGTAGTTATCTAATGTCGGTGATTGATATGTTTGTATAGAGTAATGGTCCATATTCACTGGTGTGTTCTCCACTAAATTTGTTTGTTTCTTTTGGACCTCACCTTGTCTGCCCATTTTACTTCTTAACGCTTGTGTTCCTCTCAGCACAACCCGAGCATAGATGCGGGTTTGCATCTGTATCATCTAGATTGAATGCTGAAACACAGAAACAGCGTGGAAGTTGCAAGGAAAGCCATATAGGATAGTGAAAGTATCAACAATTTTAATGTTCTCTTACACTAATAGAACTCTTTTTATCTTTCAATATGAACAACTACTTCCATGGATCGCTGCCGTGACTCTAGCTTCTAAGCTAGTTTGTCAGACGGGATATATGTGGAGATGCTGACATATATACACGTGTCCATCTGTTTGAATGAGGAGTTATAGAAAAGAGAAAGGATGAGGTCATTCCCTGTCCTTCCAGCATGCTAGTGCATCAGCATTATATTCTCGTATTAGACTTAGTATGCATTGAAGAAAAAGTGACCACTTTGGGGTCGCCACATTTCAATTTTTACATTAACTACTGAATTTATAATTGATGTTGGAGCTCCGCAGGATCTATATTCTGAAATAACGTATTTTTTGTATATTTTTTTAATTGACTGGTGTATAGTAGTGGTTTGACCCTTATAAATGCACATCAACATCAAGTTTTCACAGATTCTTTGTGCTTCTGCTGCTAGTCTTTTTTTGATGTGGTGATTTCCTTTCTAGTTAGATTATCATGTGACTTTCTAATTTCGAACAACCAAGAACCAAAATCTTTCTCCTAGAGATTAGTTATCTCCTCAGGTTCAGATGATATTCAGTAACGTTATATCTGATGATTCCTACATGAAGATCTTAGTTGTACGTTACAATGTTTCAAGAGTTGTTCTGGGAAGATTTTGATTTTGAGGAGTCCAGTAAAGGGAGGCCAAATCATGACGATTGTTTCCTGGTTCATGATGGCTTGACTATCTGTTTGTGCATGAATTACAGGAAAGCCTTACAGTCATCTTGCAGCTGATACTTCAAAAAAGAACATCAAGAGTTCTTGAGGAATTACACCAGTGGCTCTTGCAAGAAATGGATCCTGGTCGATATGGCCCCCATCAAGGATGGGAAAATAACAGCGTAATTGTGGTTCTTTTCTTAATCACATAATGGATGATATACAAGAAACTAGGGTCATGTGATTGTCCAAAACTTTTCCGGCATCTCTTAAAGAACAATGAATGAAAGCCATGGGAGAGTGAGGATGAGGAATGGATTTCCCTAAACTTCCATCCATGATTTTAACTTGCTGACACAACTTATTCTCTTGAATCCACAGGCTTTGGAGGGTTATAGAGGAGTTCACGAGCCAGATTTCCGGTGAGTGTTATCATTTTTCACCAAAAGGGTAATCAAATTGCTTGATGGTAAATTTATTTCGCTGAGATTTTATATAATATTTTACTTGTCACCTTGATAGCATGAAAACATTCAACAGAAATATTCCAATTCTTTTAATGTACTCAGCCTATTATGTTGGTACTTGAAGCTTCATTTCTTGCATTATTTCTTTGTCCTTTTTCCTATTTGCCTTTGCCTCATTTTTCTGGCAGGGCTGGTGGTTCTTATGATGATAGGAGGTTTCTAGACGATAGATTTTCAAGGGATGGTGTTTACCCACGGGGTGCCTATCACCGTGATATACTGGAAGGAGAGCACTACCCTCATCCACCAGCAGCAGTTGGACACTGGCCTCAGACAAGGAGAAGAAGTTATGAAGAAGTGTACCCTGTGGATAGGGATTCCAGGAGGCATGAGAAGCCGTACGTTGATTCATATCACGAAATTCGTGAAGCTGATAAGTATCATGAGATTAACACATTCAGAGATGGTTATCACAGTTTTGACTACTACCCTGATGCTGGATTTGACAGGCCTGCTAGGTATGGGGGACGGGAGCAGGATGACCCCTATGATCATTATGACTACAAGCATCGTATGGCGCACCCCAACAGAGAGGATAGCCATGAAAGAGACTATGAGTACAGTAGATATAGTTATGACTCAGACTATGAACGAGGCAGTAGGAGAGATGGTAATTGGAGACGTCGTGAATCCCGCGAGCGTGAACGTGACAGAGCATCGAGTCGTGAGAGGGATGCAAGTCCATATAGAAGGCATGAGCGTTCACGTTCTCATTCTCGAGGTAATGATGATCGCCTGAGGTCAAGGTCTCCTCGAAGTCGAAGTCATAGTCGCAGTCACAGAGAGGACAGTTATGATGATGGCCGATATGATAGAAGTGAGAGACAAAGAGATCGTGATGATAAAAGATACCATGACAATTATTCTGTGGTATGTTTCCTGTTTCTTATTTTGCACTTTCCATTTTCTTTTATGTTTGAAAGGGCTCATGGCTTCTGTTATTTTAATGTAGGCTCCTTCAGCGACTGTTGTTGTCAAAGGCCTTTCACAAAAAACTACTGAAGAAGACTTGTATCAGATCCTTGTACTCTCTATTACTCTCTCGTTATCGCTTAACTCCCCACATGCTACTTGTTGCCCACCCAGTTTAGCTGTATTTGTGCTCATCAAATTTCTTCCCTTGCTATGCATTTTTCCTTTAGGCTGAGTGGGGCCCCCTACGCCATGTTCGTGTGATCAAAGAACGAAATTCTGGCATTTCTCGTGGATTTGCCTTTATTGATTTTCCTTCTGTGGTATGAAAAATTAATTATATGCAAATCTCGCATTTTCCATTTTATTATAGCACATAATTAAGCTTAGCCCTGTGAAATAGGGTGCGGCCCAAACAATGATGGACAAACTTGGGGATGAGGGGCTAGTTGTGGATGGTAGGAAGCTTTTTTTTGAGTACAGGTAAATACGATTTTGTTGCATTCAAGGGCACTTTATCTTCGTTATCATTGGCAGTTCATATTTGCGAGATTGTCTGTGATGCCAAGGGTGTAATGCACCAATTGTTTACTCTCTCTTGCACATGCAGGGTAAATTTATTCATGCTTTCTTGAACCATCATTTCTTTGTGGTAGAATGATTGTAATTTACCTTTAGACTACTTCTGTTATTTTTTTTTGTGCTTTCTCGTTGCATCTCTGGCACTTCTTTTCATGATATATCATAGGCATCCATTTTGCTCCTTTTTTCATAGAATTTTATTTCTGTCTGGAGACTAGGGAAGGAAAGGGAGTAAGAGAGAACAGAAATTGTTTATCTTCTTTTGTAAAAGGAAGAGAAAGTAAAGAAGAGGAAGATGTATCCACTAGGCCCTGTTCAACCTATCCTGAATTTTCTTTTATACTTATTCCCTTATCAATCAGGACAGTAATTAATATATCTTCAACTTTGGTTTCTCTGTTATTTTCATCTTTTATTTTCTGCAATTTTAGACAAGCTGCAATTTTTGTTTTCTTATTAGTAGAGGTGACATGTATTGCACCAGTAATAGGTATTACTTTTGGCGTTTCTGCTTAATATGTTTTGGTAGCACTTCAAAGTTTTAACTAACTGAATTTTTGTTTGTTGTTTGGCAGTAGCAAGCCAACTGGAGGGCCTGGTGGTCTAGACGGTGCTTCAAGATCTAACCATGGTCACCATCGGAGCATCACTGTTCCATCTGATTGGATGTGTACCATCTGTGGATGTGTGAATTTTGCACGTCGGACATCTTGCTTTCAGGTTCTTATTTGTTATCCTATATATATAGTAATGTACCTTGTTATTTGATAATTTATGTCAATACAAGCCCTTCATTACCTTTAAGTTCTATTTTATAAGGGGAACAAAAGTAAGTTATTATGTATGAAACATGTAAAGAAATAGTGTTGTAACTTGCTTTGACTGGTCAAAATCACAATTATCCTAGACACACACACACACACACACAGCACTCAGACTCAAAAGACTTTCAAAGAGTAAGTAGAATAAGTTGGTAACTTTTCATCTTTATTATTTTCCTGTCCCCTAAATGAGGGTTTCTTTTTGACTTTTTTCACCATGTGTGGTCAATTATAGCTATTTTTGGGTAACTCAATTTGTATTAATCACCAAGCATAAACAGTACAATATCATGGTAGGTGCAACATCAATTATAGCTATTGTTTTTAAGAAACGAGATTTACACTTGTCTGTTGGCAAAAATTGTTGCATCATCACAGCTCTGTCCTTTTGTGTTTATACATCATATTTGATGTGATCTAATTAACTGATGCAAATTTATCTTGTATGCAAGGTTCGTAGAGAGCGAGTTGGAGTTGAGATTTAAGAATGCTGTAATTTGATTTAAGAACGCTGTAATTTGTCTTCAAAATATCAACAGCCTACTTTGGTAGTGTTGTTCTTGTTTTACGTTACACCAATCAGACAATATTTTTATCTGCAGTCTGATAAATATTGTCTGAATATAGTTCCAATGCACAGAAATTTCTTCGTGACTTGATCTTGTGATAACCATGATTAATCCTGTTTTCTCCTCTTTGAAACAGTGTAATGAGCCACGGACAGATGATGCTCCTCCAGCAGACATGGCATCATCCAACTCTAGCTCTCTGGGGAGGAGAGGCGAAGCAGGTAACTTATATATGCTATATGTTCATCTCTTATCTAGGGTCTATTTGGAACATCCAAGTATGGAATAGATTGGATCTGACTTGGTTTATAAGTAATTTATATCCAGGTTAATCTAATCTGATTTTGGTCCTTGTTTCTTAAATGTAAAAGTTACATGGGATTTCAACTAATCCTGGTTTGTCATGTTATTAGTTATTTGGATTTTATATTTTAACTGCCTTTATACCTAATTCTCTTCCCATTTCTCTTTCCTCCATATTTTCTTTTTTTTTTTTAAAATGGAGGAAAGAGATTGGGAAGAGAAATAGGTATAAAGGTGGTTATTACTTTTGGGTAAGGAGATCCAAAAAGACGGTTTCAGCAATCCAAACTTTTAGGCCTTATTCTTTGGAATCAACTCCAACTTACGTCCATTCCAAAAATAATGATCAGGTTCTTGCCAACCTAGGATTAGAAAATAAAACTGGAGTTGCTTTTCCCTCTTGATTCAGATCAGGGGAGTCCCAATTCCCCAATTGGAGAACTTAATTAACATATTTGGAGTGATCTTAATTTGATACGTTGTCAGGTCCCACACATGTGTTGGTTGTTCGTGGATTAGATGAAAATGCAGACGAGGAGATGCTTCGTTATGAATTTTCCAAACATGCTCCTATTAAGGTGATTTTTTCTTTCGTTATGAGTTTTCCAAACATGCTCCTATTAAGGTGATTTTTTCTTCTGTGATCTTTGCTGTTCATGTGTTTCCTGGCTCCCTATTGAGCTAACAACTTTAATATATGCAGGATCTTCGTCTTGTCAGAGACAAGTTCACTCACGTCTCTAGGGGATTTGCTTTTGTGCACTTCTATTCGGTGCGTGTTATTTTGGTTGTTTGTGAGGCAATTAAATATTCATCTATGAAGCAGAACATCGCTAGCAGTTGGATTCGTCTTTTTGGTTGCCATGAGAAGTTTGTATGAATATCTCTTTTGAGAAGTTCGTGTAGAATACTTTTTTGGTAGATCATGCTGGTGATTAGGAAGATAAATGCCAATTTTAGTGGGAGAAGACATAAATTACTTCCTAAACTTGTTACTTGTCCCAAAATCAGTTGTACACTGTAGCTTTATTGTTGCCCCTTGTTTGAAGCGATACTGGACCCCAATAAATGACACAGCTAGATTCAGTCCTGTCCGGGCTTTGTGAACGTACATGCATGGGCACATGTCACTTGTATCTTCTTCTTCTTCTTCGTTTTTTTTTGAGCTTTCTCTTTTTTCTTATATCCCTTCCTTCCTCTGCCTTCTCCCTCCTCTCGTGTCTCTATGTCATTTCTTCATTTATACAAATCCTACAGCACTCATCCAAGCTTCCTTCTTTTCTCCGTTCTGTATTTTCTCCATCTAAGCAAACCCAACTATCCACCAACTGCCGTTACTTCATCTTCTCACTGTGGTGAGTTTCCTTCTTTAAGAGCTTCCATGTGTGTGCCATTTGTCCTCCATTGAATACGCTGGGTAAAATGATCGATTCTCTTATTTTTCCTTAAAGATGATCCACCCTGCCTTGTTCTCCTTTATTAATGTTAAGATGGTGTCAGCCAAAGGGGCATTTCTTTTTCTTAAATATGCTGGGAAAATGAAGTTTATTTTAAGAGGAAGCTGGGTGTATGATGACCACAAAAAGATTGCAAACACAAAACTGATAGAAATTCCAGTCATGCCACCAGGTCAGTCGATATCTGCCGCTCCTCTGTTGGTGATAATCTTTCATATGCAAATTTGGCAGCACATTTAATGCTTTAGGAAATTGTGAACAATCTGATTCTGATAAATGACAAACTTTCAACAGTAGTGTTTTGTAATTAAGTATCATGGTGGACAAGCAAGACCATGAGGAATCTCTATCTTGAGCTTTAGTGATGGATGGTAAGCAAAACACGGCAAGAGAAGAGAGAAGAAGCCACTCGTACTTTTATTTTGTTTCTTTTTTCAGCGTCTCTGAAGTGTTCCTGAGATGCTAATGGATTTTTTATGTTAAGACTGTCGAAATGTCCGAGTACAATTTAGAAAGTGAAAATAAGGGTGAATTTGGTGGTTGGTTGGACTGGTGTTTTTGCGGGAAAAACAGGAGCTAAGTGATGGATATGTTAAACAGGTTGTTAGTGTGAGACGATAATATGATTGGGTGTAGAAGAAAGAATAGTAAAATGACATTTTGTAAGGAAAAAAAAAAATACACATCGGCCCAAAAAGTTCTTCTGACTTGTCTTAAATGTTCTTCACGTGTCTAAGAGCAGGTGAAAGCTTAGGGGTGGTTGTAGTATCACTTTGAACAAGAGGAGCAAAGGAACGAAGCTTAGGTGTACAAGTGGTTTCTCGGGACAAGTTTAGGGAGTAATTACGTATTTTCCCAATTTTTTCCGTACGTTTTATGTGTAAGGATTTCATTCACAAAAGGGAACAACATACTAGGTTGGTTCATGCTTCTCATCATGTTGTATTTTGTGATTGTTATGCATAATGTTTTGCTATTTTCTGCATTGCGATATTTAGTCTTTATTTGTTAATGAGCAAATTTGATGAAGTGGGTACTAGGAACTTAACTTCTTTCTTGGGGTGAAAAATGTTTATCTTAATTGTGCTATTTTCATGTATTTCAGGTGGAGGAAGCTACTAAAGCTCTTGAAGCAACAAACGGGACAACATTAGAGAAGAATGGGCAGATTCTTAGAGTTGCGTATGCAAAAAGTATCCTAGGACCAGGATCTAGTGCTTCTCAGGCTAGCAGCCTTGCTGCTGCTGCTATTGAAGCAGCAACTTTTTCTCAACAGGTTTCTTCCCCTTTTAACTTGGCTATAGCTTTGTTCATTAGTTCTTTGTAATAATCCTAAGAGCAGGTTGTCTCAGGCCTTTGAAGGATGGAGATAATTTTTTTAAGAGAAAAGACAACAAGTGATACTTGAAGTTGTCTCGAATTTTCAAAAAGACACCTCCACTACGTGGGCATCCTATTACTCCCTAAACAATTTTGAACTGATATTCTTACATCATTTCTTATCAGTCCCAGATTTTAAAAAACAGAGTGTTATCACACCCCAATCATTATGCACCAATCATTGCGTGACGTGTTGATTAAATTTAAAATATAATTTTTTTCATTTTAAGTTTGTGTATTCTTTTTTCCCCTCTTATTTTTGACTTTTTTTAAACTTTAATTTGAATTCACCTTAAATTTCATTTCACCTCCCATCCCCATCCCCACTCCCACCCACCCCACCCTACATTCAAGCTGAATCCCTCCACCCATTTTCTTTCTTTCTTCTCCTTCACCTCCCACCCTCGCCTCTACCCCCTACGTTCAAGCTGAGCCCCTCTCCCATTTTCTTTCTTTTTTTTCTTCTTCTTCAGCCAACCTTCTTTCTTCTCAGTGATTTAAAAAAAAAAATATATCATATATTTCCTGAACTTTGTTGAGTTATTGATAACAAAGCTAATTATTTTTCTAAGCAGATTCAAAAGTTGAAGGTATTATCAATTAAATTATCTCCTTTTCATATAACTTCAAAATTAGAAATGATAATCTTGAAAGAATCAGTAAATTCCCCCAAAATTGAAAGAAGCTTAATTGAAATTCGGATAAAAAAAGATAAATGATACCTCATATCTTGAAATCTATTGGGTTTATTAAATTGTTCGAAATATAGAAAAAAATTTAGAAAAAGTTTTAAAATTGAAGAGAATTAAATTAATAGTAGTAAAAGAGGGTGGAGTTATGGTAAATATGGTGACGTTGAAAGCGAGGAGCTTCAATGGAGACAACAATGTATTTTTGAAGAAGAATTAATAAAGGAAAAAGAAAAAAAAAAGGGAAAAATGTTAAAATAATAAGAAGAAAACCAAGAAAATATATTTTGTAACAAAATACTTGTAAAAATAAAATTCTATTCATTATTTTAGGCTGCTCACTCTCTTTAAGAGAGTGCACTCACTCTCTATATCAGGTGGAAAAAAAAAGATGTAATATTATCGGTTCAAAATTGTTTAGGAGGGTAATAGGACCCCCAGTAATTATGGCGTCTTTTTGAAAATTCGGAACAACTTTAGGTGTTACTTTTATGTCTCTTCTCCCCTTTTTTAAAAAAAAATAATGGATATAATCTGGATCAACTAATTTTAGTTTCAATGGGGAAATGCATTTCATTCATACCTGCTTCGTAGCTCAAGCTGATTAAATCACATCTATGTGACTGAGCAGAGTGTATCATTCAAAGAAATTAAGATATCCCACCATTTCCCAAATTTGTATGCATTGTTCATCCATTTTTCAAATACTTGTATTCGTGTTTTTGGTACTTTCTCCATATCAGTAAATTTACTGTGGTGCTTTAATTGATGCATGTTGTACATTTATAATTGTCCGATGCATGAAGGTCAAGTGACATGTCTATCTAATTATTCCTCCTCCATGCTTTTAGTATGATGCTGTTGGATGGGCCCCAAAAGAGTATAATCCTGATGATAAACTGTCCACTGGTGGACAAGAGCACGGTGGAGAAGTTGCTGGTCAAAATTCTGCTCCACAATTTGGATTTGTCTGGGATGAAGCCTCTGGCTATTATTATGACGCCACTTCTGGTTTCTATTATGATGGAAATACAGGTTTATTTTCATTTTATGTTAAAGCACCATCCACTTTGTATTGGATATAGACCGAGTTTGGTTTAGCACACTTCATTAGCTTATGATATTTCACTAAAAAAAATGGTAAGACACTTTGACTGCTCACTTTTTGTGCCTTTTGGTGCCATGGGCTTGTATCGCAGTCTTAAGTGATATTTCACAGGTGTATTTAGTAGATGAATTGCACATATCGATGCCCATCAAGTCGACTCCCGAGAATGTAAAAAGTTGGTTCAAATGAAATGTTGGTTTTTACACACCTAACAAAAATTCATGTCCTCCCACAATTTCAACTTTCGAATACTCTTTTTCAACTTTAACTCAAAATATTCAATTTCAACCAAATATTGTTAAAACACCTAGTTTTTTTAGGGTGTGCTAGGGTTGATTCTTTCAAAAGGTTTGTGTTCCATGGGGTAATATTGTTGAGCCAATATTTATGTGATGTATTGCTGCAGTTATTATGTTAATTATATTCAGAATCATCATTCTATTTCTGCGTCATCTTTCATTGATTCTCGATATTCTCAAGTTGTGATATGCATTGAAGGCTGGATTATGTATTAAAGGTCTTGATAAACTCTAGTACGTAGTTACAGGTGTCGGTAAAAGATGACACTATCGCAATTACTGTTGTTATGCAGGGTTGTATTATGACGGTAACAATGGAATCTGGTATACTTATGATCAGAAGACTCAGCAATATGTACCCTGCTCAAACCAGAATGAGAACAATCCAACAGCAGGACAAACTGAAACTGCCAAGTCATCTGATGGCTCAAACGCTAAGAAAGTTGTTATATCTGCACCAGCTTCTACAATAGCTGGTGAGAAAGCTGCCTCACTGCCAGATGCTATCCAGGCTGCTGCCTCTGCAGCAATAGCTGCCGAAAAGAAAGAGAAGGAGAAGGCAAAAGAGATAAAACTTGCGTCAAAAAGTAGCATCCTTGCGAATAAGAAGAAAATGAGTAATGTATTGTCAATGTGGAAGCAAAGAAGTCATGAAGGTCAAGCCCCTCGTGTGGCGCTTGAAGACAGCCAGACAGTGGGTGAAGACAGATCTAACTCGGTAGGACCAGCTGCAAAGACTAAGTTAAAAGCTGAGTCCTTGATAGCTAGAGAGAATCCTACAGTCAGTTCAGGGCTTGTGGGAAACTCAACTTATCAATCTGTGAGTTCCGAGGCTCAAGATAGGCCTAGGTCTCTGACTAACAGCTCTGGAGGCACTCTGAAGGGTGTCATTAGAGGTTCTGGTTTAGGAGTGGTGAAATCGGATACTCTATATACAGGATCATCTGGAAGTGCATCCACGTCACACACCATGCCACCAACCTCAAGTTCATTTTCATTAACAAATGCAGATGCCCCTGCAGCACCCTTTAGGACAGATGCTTCGGCATTGGGTTCCTATACACCCCCAGTACCAGCTGGTAGTAAGAGAAGGTTCTCAGAGATGCCATCACAGCCTCCTCCATCTATTAAGGAACAGTCTCAAGCTACAACTGCATACCGAGATCGTGCTGCTGAGCGGAGGAGCTTATATGGTTCATCTTCAGCTTTTGGAGATGATGCATCAGAACATGGAGATTCAAGTAAGATTTTATAGAACATTTTGGGCTAAAGCCACTTGTTTTGAAGTCTTCTCAGCTTTGTATACCTTCTCTCTCCCTCTCTTCTCCTTGTTTCATATGCATTATGGGTATCATGAGTGTGCATCTTCCTTGTTATTATAGGATGCAATTGTTCCGTAGTCGAAAACTTTTCCGTAGACCCAGACCTTGCTTAGTTGGAAAACTTCAAAAAATGAAGATTCCTATGGTGGTTGCTAGATTTGTTGGATTTGTATTAACTTGTGAGAAAATTTGTTTTCTATTATTGCTTGGGCTTCAAGATCGGGACTCAACATTCAGAAGAGGTGTTTTTGATCCAACTCCTTTCCCCCCTGGTGTTGGAGGTGGACGTAGTGCAGAAGCAGATAGTCAGAGCTTTGAGGTTATCACTGCTGACAGGGCTATAGATGAGAGTAATGTGGGCAATCGTATGCTTCGCAACATGGGATGGCAGGAGGGCTTGGTATCATTTCTTACCTAAAACTCTCAAAGACTTCATTTCTATATTATTATCACAATTTACAGGACAATGTTGTCAATAAGCTTTTTTTCATCACAACAATCATAGCTATAGTTCAATCCCAGACAAGTTTAGCCCGCTTGGCTTTATGGATCCTCAATGTCATGCTGCTCCATTTGAGATCATCTCACTCCAATATTATAAAAAGAAAAATTTACAAATACAGCCAAAAACACTAGTACTAAGTGCTCTACGAGCCTATTTATCTTTTGCAAGACCAAGATACTCTCTAGAAATAATGTTAACATGTCTAAGAGCCTATAGTAAACGTGCTAACTTATCTAAAACATAGCTAATTCTCAAAAAAAAAAAAAACCTAAAACGTAGCCCGACAAACATATAGATCTATTTCTTCCCTTCGGCCCTATGTAGATACCAACTAATAAGTTTATATTGGTTTTACTGATTTTAAAAAAAGGTTATATTGATTGCATCAGTCCGATCCTGCTGTATGGTTTGTCATGGTTTACAACATTTATTTCTCAAAAAGATGTGGGGACGCAGCATTTTGTTTGTCCTTGTATAAGTTAGTGATTCCCAGGCTGTAAAGTGGCAAATTGGTATTCTATCTCGTACTGCAAAGCCTGATTGTATTTTGGGAATTTTTTTTGGTGTCTTTTATTGTTATGAATTCAGGGATTGGGGAAGGATGGAAGTGGTATGATAGAGCCAGTCCAAGCTCAAAGCACTGGACGTAGAGCCGGACTGGGAAGTCAGTCCAAGAAGGTGGACCCAGCCCTTGAAGCACAGTCTGGTGACAGTTACAAGACTCTCATACAAAAAAAGGCAATTGCTAGGTTCAGAGAGATGTCTTAAATGGAGAAGAAATGTATAACAACCATGCCAGGATTGGGACTGGAGATGGGGGTTAGAAATGTTTCCATTTAGGCTAGTTAGGTATTTTGTTGATTTTGTTATTAGTTTTTCATTATGCCAGATTAAAAAACTATTAAAAAATGTGATGGATCAGATTTTGGTTTTCTGCACATCTTGCCCTGTATCCGATGAATGTTGCAGTCGTGTACTTGTTTTGCAATGTAAAAAAGTTTGCTCTTCATTCACTGTTAGTTTTACAACAATAAAGTGTTGTAACCATTTTTACTTTTCACTTGTACCTTTTAGACATTTCAACTTCAGCTGATGTGCACTGAACACATATCCTGATCTGGCAAAAAGAGTGTTCGTCACCTGTTGTGACCATTTTTGACATTAAGAAATGATCAGATTAAAATATCATTTCTATTTTGATCCTATAAAAAATCAAGTTCCATTTTTCATGTACAACTTAGTATAAGTAGAAAATTGTAGTACAATGTATTAAAAACTAAAAAATACTCGCTTTGTTTGACTGGAAATTGAAAAATGTTGAAGCTGAATATCCAAATATACACCAAATTAAAGCCATACAGCTCTGAGTTGTGTACTTGTGCATGATATGCTCTACAAATATAGATGGTCTTAGGACAAAACATATTACTTCCGCCTTTAAACAAGAATGAATTATTATTATTTTTTGTCTATTTAAAAAAGAATGATTTTTTTTTTTTGATAAAATTTTAATTTCAACTTTCCATGTGATAAAGTCATAAGATTAAAAAATATTTAACATAACTTTAATTTAGGACGATAAGATTGAAAAATATTTTTTTTTTCTTAAATTTCATGTCAAGTCAAACTAGGTCATTCCTTTTGAAATGAAGGGAGTAATGCTATTTTATTATTATCCTTCAATAGTAATGCTATTTTATTATTATCCTTCAATAAGATATATCAAGATTAGTAATTTTAAGATTCCTTTTTTAATCATACACATAATTAGACTTTTTTAATGCATCAAACTGCCTTATTTTTCATGGAGATCCCTCAAACATAAATGAGGGGTGAAAGATACTTTTATAAATAATTTTTTAAGAGAAATATTAAACACATTCCAGAACTTGTACGAATAACATCCTTAAAACATACTTTTCTGCTAAACTAATCAAACATGAATACACCCCTGATGTAATTAGCACCAAGTTTACCACTATTTTTCACACGCATGCCACTTTAATAAGTAGTAAATTAATCGTCTAACATAAACTATTTTCAATATAACTCGATTTCAGGAGAAAGCATTGAAGGTGTCAACTCGGACTGCGTATTTTCTTCAGGTTTCTGTAATACTCCCGGGAGAAAAGATGGCGGTTAGATTCAAACATTCTAAGCAGTCTCTCTCCTGTTCTTCAGAATATGTTAACAAGTTCATCAAAACCCAAATTAACCTTTCAAAACCCACTCCAAAACTCTGGTCTGATCACGATGATGCTGAATATTTCGACCCATACAACAATGGTGTACACATTAGATTGGCACTGAGCCACCCCATTTTACGAATTTTAGATTCTTGCACCCCGAAATTGAGACAATTTAATCAAGTACATGCCCAGCTCATTGTTTCAGGTATCTTTCAACACCCTTTAGCTGCAGGTCGAGTTATGATGAAACTCTGCTCTTCACAACTTACTTTTCCTCATGCTGTAAAGATTTTTGAGAATCTTGAAAACCCAGATGCTTTTATTTGTAATACGATGATGAAATGTTATGTGAATTTCGATGACCCGGAAAAGGCTTTGGTGTTTTACTCTGAGCAGATGGTTAAAAATGGGATCTTTCAGAATCATTATACGTTTCCTATACTGGTTAAGGCTTGTGCTGATTTGGGTAGGATAAAAGAAGGGGAAAAGATTCATGCGCATGTAGTGAAATGTGGGTTCGAGTTGGATTTGTATACTAGGAATGTTTTGATTCATATGTATTCAGTGTGTTGTCGGATTCGTGATGCAAGGAAGGTGTTTGACTTAAGTTCTGACTCAGATTTGGTGACTTGGAACACTATGATTGACGGGTATGTGAAAAATGGAGAAGTGAATCTTGCGCGTTGTGTTTTTGATGTAATGCCTGAAAGGGATGTTTTTAGCTGGAATTCCATGTTATCTGGATATGTGGGGATCGGAGATATGGAGGCTGCAAACTTGCTGTTCAGGGAGATGCCTTTGAGGGATACTGTTTCTTGGAATTGTTTGCTTGATGGATATGCTAGGACTGGAAATGTAGTAGCTGCCCATGCTCTGTTTGAGCAGATGGATAATCCGAATGTAGTTTCTTGGACTACTTTAATGGCTTTGTATGTGCGTTTGAAGGACTATACGGGATGTTTATCATTGTTTGATATAATGATGCAAGGAAGAGATGTTCAGCCAAATGAGGCTATCCTCATGAGTGTTTTGACTGCTTGTGGACATTTAGGGAAACTTGATCGAGGAAAGTGGATACATTCATATATAAGACACAGTGGGAGGATTGATTCTGACATATTGCTTTCGACTGCCCTATTGACAATGTATGCAAAGTGCGGTGAGATGGATTTGGCAAAGGAGGTATTTGCTGGGATGCCAGAGAAAAATGTTGTCTCGTGGAACTCTATGATCATGGGTTATGGAACCCAGGGGCACGGCGAGGAAGCACTTGAAACATTCGTGGAGATGGAAAAAAGTGGAGTAAGGCCTAATGATGCTACATTCATTTGTGTTCTAAGTGCATGCACTCATTCAGGGATGGTATTAGAGGGGTGGTGGTATTTTAATGTAATGACTAGAGTTTATAGAATAGAGCCCAAAGTTGAACACTATGGCTGCATGATTGATCTTCTCGGGCGCGCTGGTTTGATGAGAGATTCTGAAGACCTCATCAAGAATATGCCTATGGACTCGGGACCAGCATTATGGGGAGCTTTGCTTTCAGCTTGCAAGACCCACTCAAATCTGGAACTTGGTGAGATTGTCGCGAAGAGATTAATTGAGAGGGATCCAGACGACATCGGATCCTATGTGCTTCTATCTAACATATATGCTGCACAAGAGAGATGGGATGACGTGGAGAAGGTAAGAAAACTGATGGTTGTAAACGGAATTAGGAAGGAAGCAGGATCTAGCCTAGTCCAATTTGCAAACTTGGACATGTGGTGTTTTCCAGAAAATGTTTCAGTACACAAGAGAATTATGATGTGTTCCATGTTGAGTGAGATGGGATCTCAAATCAAACGTCAACGTGATATGTGATGGAATGGAGAAACTTGAATATAATGGAATCTCTCGGAGAAGCAATAACAGGTACATGGATGCCAAAAGAGATACAGTGAATCAAGGACATCAAACTCGCGGAGCAAGCTGCAACATCTTTTGAGCTAAAACTACGTGTTTTTTTGCATATTTCTGGTACAGCAGATAAGCCAGCATGGTGCAGCCAGTACATTATGCTTTTTTGGCGGTCTACAACTGACTTGCAACTTTGTGGTAGGATGATGAGTGATAATTGGAACAGCGAAAATTAACATCATCAATGTGGCATTCTTGGAAGTTTAAAATTTTAAGTTGGCTGAGATATCCTCAGGTTGAAGAAAAAGCCACAAGCGGATAACTTAAGATCATCAAATATTGCAGTGAAATCTAAAGTTGGCAGGAAAGGCATCTGAATAAGCTGAAGACTCTAAACTTTGCTACTTTGGATTCTTCAGGTTGAGATAGCTGATGGATTCTAATCACATAGCTGTCTTCCATTGTATCTGTAACTATCAGAGTATTCCCCCTTTGTCTGTAACAACCACAGCTACTACAGTATGTTTGCACTTAACTTCTTTGCCTCTTCGTGGTTGCTTGTGTTTTATTAAGAGCTAATCATGACAGAGTCTTGTGACCAGGATAAATGTTCCATTTGTAGAGGTTAATTTGGGTGGCTGTATTCAGCATGTGCTTTGAATCGATGTGCAGAAATTTGTAGTTTAATCTAGTGAAAGCAATATTTGAAGTTTGAATGAGCAGATTTGTGATCTAATTGAAGAACTTAAGTTTACACATGAAATAATATACTGTAATAGTTTAACATAAACATAATTTGAATTAAAGACTACCCCCACTGTATCATTTATGTGAGATTCTTGCCTTTGTAGTCTATTCCCGAAAAAGTTCTCTTTTTATATTAAGAAACAACTCTGAACTTCCAATTTTATGCTTAAGAACATAGTTTTATAGCCACAGAAATGTCATGGCACAGTTTAGACTCCATATTTAAGTTGACATGAGTTTTGCCTCACCGCAGGTAATCACACCTTCAATCGGTATACAGACATTCCTTAGTTCTAAATTCTGCACCCCACAGAATTACTCCCTCCGTTTGATTTTTATGTGAAGGTGTTTGAATGGCAACAGAGTTTAAGATAAAAAGGAAGCCTTAATAGACGTAGACAAGTTCTGCATCATGAATCAAATATGAGAAATTGCTTTAAAACATAAACTTTATTCGTTGAAAATACATAATGGAGTCAGGATATTTTTGTTGACTATATGTACTAGAAGTAAAGAATGATAACTAGCAGAGTAACACTATCAAAGAGCCAAGAAACTTGTTTAGTAAATTTTAATCAAATAGCTACAGAGTCCTTTGTGTTTATGCATCCACTTGTATTCCTGAGTTGTATGTGTCACCAGCTTTCCAGTCTTCAGGAATATTATTGACGGGAACAAACCATGTCTCATCTCCATCATCATCACTCAATAGCATTCTGATTTGCAGAGGTCCCCTTGGAGGTGAAGCAGTAGTCCACACTGCTCCACGTGTCCTGTCCAACAGCTTACATACAAAATTTTGTGTCTGCATATTGAAAGAAGATAATATTCAAAACGTTGAAACATAGGAAAATTTGGATGAAGCAGCCTGAACTTCTCCTACTGTTATTTCTTTATCGACTGTATGTAGAAACTTTTGCTGTGTCGATTCTGAAAGATGAAACAGATGTTAGATTCTTGCAAGCTAGCAGATATACCTCACATAGTTGCACAGCTGTAATATCCCTTTTGCCTTGTTGATACCATATCGCAAAAGCCAAATAATGAGGATTGTTGCTGCTCTCTTCAATCTTGATTGTAATATTTTTGTCCGGGTAGGTGCATGAGACCCTGTTCAATGGAGAAGAGCGATAGATATGTGAGTCTCCCTTTGACAGAAGAGAAATTGGCAAATTGCTTACTGTATGTGGTACTCGATGAATTGATATAGAATGATCCATGTTTGCTTATATACCTTGATATTTACAGGTCTAGCTATAAACTAACTTCAACTGGGAGATACATCTTACCTTCTATACTCAATATCCACAACACCAAGTGGCAATATAGCAGCAGCAGCATCTGTTGTCTGAGCCATGCGAGCAAAGGCTCGCTGACTTAGAATAAAGTCTGTGCGATCACCTGCACCTTGGTCTGTTATGACTATAGTTACTCCTTTATCAGAACAGTAGTTACTGTCAATGCACCTCACCTAGCAAAACAAGGTAGAGTCCGGAATGACATCTTATACGTGAAAATCTAGGCTAGTTATCATCTATTTATTGACTACACGTAAATGTTTCTTCCTTTTTTATCATTTACCTGATAGCATGCACCACATCCTAGACCATTTCGATAGAGTTCTGATGCTGCTGAGACATCTCCGCCATTGATTGTTGCTCCAAAAGTACCAAATCCACAACTCCCAGCTGCATGCAATCAAATAGAAGAGGTTATTTTATGAGAAAACTTTAAACATTCTACATTTTTCGTTCATGTTAATATGCTACTTGTCAACTATGCATGTCAAGAATCTCACTTTCTGTTCCTTTTTCTTCTGAATTTGGATAGTGGCCAGCACGAGAACGAGTGAAACAATCTGGGCATGTCTGAGAGTTCCCCAGAGTTTGCATGAAGATAAAAGATGCTACAAAGACAGAAAGAACTCGAACAGGAGCCATTTCGATTAAAGATCACAAGAAAGGGCAATCAAGCAAAGCAGAACAAGTTGATGGATGTTGCATGGAATTGCAATGGCGTTCGAGTATTTATAGTGAACTGGAAGAAGCAAATAAGCCTCCACGAGGGTAAAGTTTAACTATGACTTTTGACATTCTGTTCAACCAAATTTGAATGTAGGGAATTTTGCCTTTACCAAGCAACCTTTTTGGACCTTGCATCACTTGTTTTACATAATATAGGGAGTTACTTTCTCACTTTATTAGGTGAATATTTTGTGATTCTTTAATCTCTTAGTTCAATGTGTTCCTTGCCAACCTTCAACTGCTCTGTTTAGAAATTGTGTTACTATTCCCTCCGTCCCAATTTATGTGATAGTGTTTTGAATGGGCACAAAGTTTAAAAATGACTTGAAATTTGTAGTCTAAAACAAGTCATACATATGTCCGTTTATAAATTACCTTCTTTTTGAGGTTGACTAAAAAGAAAAATACTATCACATAAACCATGACTAGAGATGAAGAATTACTAATTACTCCCTCCGTTCTAATTTATGTGTCACCATTTGACTGAGAGTGGAATTTAAAGGAATTTTTTTTTTTGAAACTTGTGATCTAGAACAAATTTATGCATTTGTGTGAGGGGAAAATGAAAATTTGAAGATTATTTGGTTTATAAATATTAAAAAAAGTCTCAATTTTTGAGACTGAATAAAGGAAAGTGTAATTATATATATTGGGACAGAGTTGGTAGTTAATTATTTCTTCTTCCTTCATGACATGGCCTCTTTCTCGATAAGAATAACATCTAAACTATTATCTTAGTGGTCTAAACCAACTTGTGTGATGTTGACTCCTCCCTAAACTTACTCACGCTCGGTGTTTACACGAATATGTAATAACAGTGTAAGTATTGTCATATTTATTAACTATTGCTTAAGAGAATATGCGATAACGGTGTAAGTAAAGATACATGTCATGTATTCATTGAGTTGATGAAAACGCGGAATCTAAGCTAGTGTTTTCCCGTTTGATATGAATGTATGAAGATATGGAAAACATATATAGCTTTTGACTTTGAAGGACAAATTTCATTAGGAATTTGCTTGTTGTAGAACTAGATTTGGGGGAAAGTTGGGTGCTTTTGCACTATAGAGTCTTAAGGTCCAACTAAAGGCTTGCTTAAAATTTCCAAAAGAGGTGTTTAAAAGTCACAAGGATATCTTTGGTTTCTTGAATTTGGAAGGTTCAAGGAATGTAAAAAAGAAGGAATCTGAAGAGCTTGCCAGTTGCCAAATTTGGCAAATGAATCAAAGAATATTAATGAATGTAGTGGCTTAATTAAAATTTTTACCTAAAGAGTGTCAAAATATTAAGATATAAGTCTATTAAGAAGTCAAGGAGTGTCTATATGTAATATATATACATAAAAAGAATACTTTTATTTAGCCACTTAGTGTAAATTTCTAACGAAGTTGGCACCCCTCAAGGCTCCGCCACTGAAAGAATGGGAGTTTTGGCGTAACTAATAAAGTTGCTATTAGTTGACTAGTAGGTCAAGGGTTTGAACTATAGAAAAATCTCTTTTAGAAATTTAAAGTAACGTGATGTTGGTTTAGTTTTTTCTCATACTCCACATATAATAGGAGCTTAGTGTACCATTCTCATATTTCGCATATAATAGGAGCTTAGTGTACCAAACCATCCTTTAAACAGAAGAGCATCAATTTGATTGCTAATTGTCGAAGTTGGCTAAAGGAAACAACTCAAACTCTTGAATAAGACGTCTAATTGGCACTTTCGAAGGCTATAATCATTTTTAAAAAAAAATTAGGGGTAGGAGATTACAATATGGGGAATCGAATCCTCACCAACATGGTGGGAGTTCAAGTAGTCAACCAACTGAGCTACTAAGATCCCCAAGCTATAATCATTTGGATATTAAATGACCTTTTTTTTATATCAACTCGAGAAATCCCCAACATTCAACAATATATGGTTCAAAACTCGCAGTGAATAATGGGACCATCCCTACAATATATCATCCTTCATAAGATTTGAGTGCGTAACATGTGCCTTATTGCACATTTATAACTAGACGAAAGCTCCAGGATGTATCTTACCATATGCTCATAATGTCAGGAATTTAATTAAGAATATTCATAGAAGCCAGGGTCCAGGGAGCAAGTAGTATGTAACAACACATCATCCATGACATGGAATCCACTGAAGGATTTGGACCCTACCATGTCTGCTACTCTATTTATGAATCTCAATTTCAGTACTATTGTCTTGAACCTTGGCAAGTTCATTTCACAACATTCTGATTTGGGTATAAATCACCCCACTTGAAGGGTCTCAATTATATACCACTATAAATTTGTAACTAGTTGTCTTGTTCTTTTGGATTTTACCTCTTGATGCATATACTTGTGCCAATTGCCCCAACTTCAAGACCAGATTTTCATGAACAGAATTCAAAATATTAAGAAAAAATGAACACGTGAAAAAGATCAACAAAGTTCTATGTATGTAAAAAAAAAAATAGATTGACCTTAAAAACAACCAAGATTAATTACTTTTGCTGTAAATATAACACAAGCTAATATTTTATCTTTGTTACATTTTTTCAATGATGAGAAACAAGTTGAAAGAATCGAGTCAAGTGCTAGAACTACAAGTGTTACAAAGCCCAAAGCAAATGGGCCTACTTTTTCTTCACAAGAATCTAGATTTGTGTATTGTGTCATGAGAAGAAAAAGAAAAGAATCGAAAAAAATATTTTTTAAAAAATTGAATTGAACGTGTTCATTCATTTTGTTCTTTAGCAAATTTTCTCATAATGATTTCCTATGTTTTTCGCACTTTTAAAAAATGTCAACGAATGCGTAATTCAAAACGAGTGCGGCATTGAAAATGAAGAGTCCATGCAACTTAGCTAATTTCTACTCAACCTTTCTGGAATTCATTCTTCCAAAAACTCAATATAATTAATTTTGGTGGATTTTTTCCCCAAGCTACTCTATATGAGCTCATTCTAAATCATATAAAGACAATTTCTATTGGTACAAGATTTTACAGTTAAGAAGGTTGTCTCTTGTACATATTTAATTATTTATTTATGTAGCGTAATTTATTTTTTGAAGAGGTCGAGTAACTTTATAACACCCCCTAAATTATCCTACCTGTTATTGCCTTAAAAAGTCTAAGAAATGATGTTATTGTTAGTGACCACAAAATGACAACTTGTAGATGGTTCTACGTTCCGTAGATGGTCCTTGTGGTTACCCTTAACACTTAGTGAAATTTTGAGTTTTGGAGTTGAGTCCACGAGAGGGATCTATGACCCATAATTTCTTTAACGATCCGTAGAAGCTCTTCATGATTTCGATCCCAAAAAACATGGTTTTCGAATCTTGAACCACAAACTGACAGAACAAGCCCGTAGATGGATCTACAATCCGCAGAAGGTGATCGTAAACCCAGAATCAAAAATACAAAAATTTAACCCCTAATCTATGAAGGGTCTTCTACGGCCCGTAAATCAATCCACGATCCGTAAATGGGATCTCGTGGATTGACCGGATAGTTTTAAAGAAGGGAAGTTTCATTTTTTTCAATTGAAACCTCGTCGTTTTAGGGTCACTTTGAACCCCTTGACAGCAAACCACGACCCTTTTGTCATTATTTACACTTAGAATCTTTTGAGAGTAAAACAGAGAAGAGAAAAAAGAGGCTAAGGTTCAAGAGCATACACTAAGTTCTTCAAATTTTGACTGTAATCTCTGTGTTCCAGGTATGTGAGGCTAATTAAAACATGGATTGAGTTCATCCACTTGTTCTATTTTCCCTGTTCAGTAGAATTGATTGTCTAATTGAGTTCTTGAATTTTTTCGTGACTGAATTCTTAAAAATGTCTTTAATTTCTGGTATATTCTTGAGCATTACTGCATAAATTGATGTGATTGTGAGTCAGTATCTAAAGTGATTGGTTATATATTATTTCATATGAACCTTAGTTGAATTTTGTATATAACATACCCCTATGTGTTGATTGAATTCAAAAGCATGAATTGTCCATGTCCTGAATTGAAATGAGTTAAATTATGCTTGTAGACTGAATAGTCGTTGAAGGTTCTTACCATGTCAAACTTGAACATCTGGGGTGTAAACCATTGTCTCAAAAGTAGAATTTTTTTTTTTAAAAATGTGTGTGAATTGAACTCGTGATTAGTTGAAGAGATTGATTGTAAGAGTATTGTGGAATTGATAAGAATCTATTGAGACAAATTGAATGACTTAATCAAATAAATTCATTGAAGTTTTATGAGCATATAGAGTCTTGGGAGGAGTATTGAGCATCGAATTGGGTGAGAATAAATAACCACTCAAAATCCAATAAACTACAAAGCCAATGTAGGAGAGGATCGAATCGTAAAATTGAATATTTTTCTTTTGTCCCAAAAAAGAATTTGATTTGATTGATTGTGGATCCAATGATGTTGATCGTCCCTTACCTTGACAAAGTATTGAATAGGTGTTGCAACGACATTGCTTCGTCGTATCATCACCGGTTCATAGGTGGTAGTTGTCGGTTAGAGAAACTCCTAATAGGATATGATGACACTCGATATGATTGGCTTGACTTATGTATGATTGAGTCCCACGTTGTAGTAACGTTATCTTGTGTTGCTTTATTGAGTATCGATTGTCATTCTGAGTTGAGTTATTGGAGTTGAGCATATTTTGAGTTTGTTATCTATCCTGCTATTTTCAAATACTATACATTCCATGCACTGACGCCCTTTTGGCGTTGCATCATTTTATGATATAGATACAGGTGCTAGAGAGCATGAACATGCGCTTCATTAAGATCCATTCCGTTTTAGATTTCGTAGTGAGACCTCCTTGTTCTCTGAGGATCCATTTATATTTTCCACTAAGAGTGTTAGTATTTTAATTCTTTACGGTAGTCATGAACCTGTCATTGACATCACCTAGACAGTAAAGATAAGAGGCTTCATAGACTAGACAATAATGAACTGATTTGATGTGTTTCTTTTCAAACTATTCTCATGACAGTAGATGAATTTAGAGTTTGATTATTGGCGTCTAAACTATGTAATCATTGAGTTAGTAATCTATTTGCCCACTAGGAAGTTCTTTTCTAACTTAACTGAGTCTTTCGCTATTGATTGGACTTGTGATCAGGCCAAGTAGTCCGCTTGCGGATCATCAATGATTTATGAGTGTTAACCACGTCTAGAGTACCCTCGTGGAGTGTGACAAACTTCCCTCTGATAAAGGTGACTCCGTTAATAGCCCTTAGGCCTTATGTATATACAAACGTATAGCTAAACACCAATACTTGATTCAAATGTATATTCTTAATTTAGGATGGTCGAACCAATGTATTAAAGCAAACTTAATAAATGAATTTGCATTCCACCTGTGTGCATCAATGTTCTCTTTGCTGATGTGTTTTAAACGACATTAATTTCCAATATTTCGTGGTATAAAAACTTGTAAGTATGAAAAGTATGTCACTCTTTTTGTATTAAAAAATACCCAGGGCAAAGGATTATGAAGAAGACAATTCGTGTTTTTTTTTTAAAAGAAAATATTTATGTTCGATATTCATATTCAGATCCGACTAATTTGGAGCCCCTATGCATAGAGCCCATATGAGATTGAAGCGCTACCAAACATAATATATTTTTTTTCATATTTAGGGTTTGAATTTTAAATTTGTGGTTTAAAGTAAAATAACCTTATTCATCCCATCACAATCTTTGTTAATTCCATTAAAGAATATAATAGAATGATTGAGATTCGTCAATTTTTTTTAAAATTAAGAATCTCATATTTGAATTTGAAAATAGTCTTTCGATAGATAAATAATTAAATAGTATTATATTATTTTTTGAATAAATTTGATAAATATCAAATTCACTAAGAGATAGAAAGGGTTACGTTTTAGCCTATTTGCTTTTGATGCCTAATGTAGTACCCATAGTAACAATAAACTTCTTTTATAGTATCGTTGACCACGATGAATTGCTAATGTTTCTTTTCAAAATATATATTATAAGTTCATTAAAAAAGTATAATAGACATTCATAAAATCTAATTTAACTATCATTATTACATTGAATTGAATGTATGAATGAACAACTTCAAGTAATACTATGTATATATGTAATTTACGTTGGGCAAAGATAAATTATCTCAAATATGAAATTCCTAGTAAATAATTTTAGATTAATAAAATGATTAAATTTTAATCCACTTTTAATCGGCAATTGAAAGTAGCATCTTTTAAATTGATAGTTATTCTATTTCACAATATGTGTTTTATATTTTCTTAGTCAAAAGATAATATAAATTATTAACATTAATGAAATTTTAAAATAAGATGTGAAAATCATCTCTGGATAAATAAATATCATTAACGATACATCTAAATTATCTCCTTAATGCTAATGGTTATATAAACAAACAATCAACCTTAAGGTGATTCATAAATGTGTTATAATCAAAAACTTCAATTTGTCCATAAAAGTATTATATTGGTTATAAGCATCAAAGTAATGAATAATTGAATTTAAGTTTAATCAATTTGAAATTAATTCTTGAAAAATTAGATTATTTTGGTGATTAACTAATCTCACATATAATTCCTACTTGTTTTAACGTAACAGAAATACTAAAACCTTTAGATATTTATAGCTAATAGTAATTATGTCTCTTAAAACATCATAAATAGGATTCATAAAATTAAAAGAAAACATAAATCTTAATGAAAAATCATTAGTTCTTGAATTTGTGCTCTGATACACATGTAAGGATAATTCGGATTGTTAAACGTAAACAATCCAACATGAAATCTTGTCATAAATTTAAGATTGTAGAACTATATGATTTATAAAACCTACAATTGCAGTAATTCGATCGAAGAATAAATTACCTGAATCAATCATGTTTTCTTTCTTCTTGACTGGAGCTAAGCAAAAACGTTTTATCTTTCTAAACTTATTTTATTTTTTTCTCCCTTTACTTTGTACGTATTTCTATGTATATGAAATGTTACAGATGGAGTAGGTCATTTCTTTTTATAGGCCGAGAGAGGACCAATCAATTAAAACTCCTCCAAAATAGAAGAATTCTAATCAAAATAGAACTTTATCAAACAAGGTGGAAGAGGAGTTACAGTCAAACTAGAACTCTATCAAAGTAAAGAATTCTAATCAAAATAAAACGTTATCAAAGAAGAGAAGTTATGTCAAACTAAAATTTTTCATATTATCCAAATGGAATTTAGCCAATAATTAAATATTAAATCAGAATAATATTAATGTGAGCCATAAAATTAAGGATAAATTACGTAATTAGCAAATATATGATATGTATTTAGCTTATACTATATAGATTGAAAAAAATTATAATTTATAGTTATATTTAGAGTTTTGTTTCTATTTCATCTCTCCTCTCTTCCTCTCTCTCGTCTCTCTCTGCAATCTCTTGCCAAATATATAAATACATATGTATACCAATTACATATATATAATTATTTGATAGATATACATATTCAATTCTACAGATATACATATATATTTCATCTCTCTCCACTCTCTGCCCTCTCTCTTTCGCCTCTCTCCTCCCTCTCCTGATCTCGTTTGCTAGATATACAAATACATGTGTATATCAATTATACATATACAATTAGTTGACAAATATACACATACAATTTGATAGATATACATATACAATTCGTCTCTCTCTACTCTCCACCCTCTCTCGCTCGCCTCTCTCCTCCCTCTCTCGATCTCGCTCACCTCTCTCCTCCCTCTGTCGATCTCACTCGCCTCTCTCCTGTAATATGTAGCTATAAATAATAATTTTACCAAACTATAACTATTTTTTGCTTTATTATACTTCAAATGTCCTCTAAAATTAATATGCATGTGGCCATAAAACTAACATTTAAAGTAAAGTGGAGCATAAAAATAAATTTAAAATCTTTCGCTTTTAACTATCATTGTTCTGCATTGAATTGAATATACGAATGAACAACTTCAAGTAATACTATGTATATTTGTAATTTACATTGGGCAAAAAACAATTATAAATTCCTAGTAATTAATTTTAGATTAATAAAATGATAACATTTTAATCCACTTTTAATTAGCAATTCAAAGCATTCATCTTTTAAATTGAAAGCTATTCTATTTCACAATCAAGAGTAAATGAGTGTTATAAATGAGGTCTTAAGTAGGGGTGTACAAAAACCGAATCGATCGATAAATCGAACCGATAAAAACGTTATTGGTTTATTGTTATTGAGTTATTAGGTTATCGAGTTTTTAATGGTTTTGGAAAAAAAAAATATTGGGTTATCGGTTCAATATCGATTTTTACTGTTGGGTTATTGGATAAATCGATAACCCAATAAGATTATAATAATTTACTATTATACCCTTTTTTAAATATTAAATATTAGTAATTTAATAGTAACAAGACTAAGGGTGGCAACGGACCGGACCGGTTCCTAACGGACCGGACCGGTTCCTAACGGACCGGTTTTACCGGAACCGGTACCGGGTCCGTAAACCCCCCTAAATTACCGGAACCGGTTCTACCGGAAATTCGGGGGGGTTTCGGACCGGTCCTATAGGTACCGGGTTGGAACCGGTTCCGTTCCAACCGATTTTTTTTTTTTAATTGTTAAGTTATTAACTTGTATATGTATTATATCTATAAGATTCTATATTTAATATTTTTAATTGTTAAGTTTATTTAATTTAATTTAAAAAGTTACAACTTATAAAATAATAAAAACTTT